>JAZGTK010006781.1:0-20295 GCA_036877625.1 Ambastaia sidthimunki | reverse complement strand
TTCTGCTTTGTAGGACCCGAAAACTATTTAAACTATATTGTTTTTCATATTCCTCTTGATGTAGGATAGTAACACATACTGTAACACGTTTATGTATTTTGATGCCCGAGGCAGTTCTGAATGGAGATTGGAATTAAATGCTGCATTAGGGCCCTTAATTTTACCATTTCATCTGTTTACAAGAATCAAAGATCCAGACTCACATGCAGTTTATTTTCTATTTATAATCATTCCATATAAAAAATTCTAAAAAAAAATAGAAAACATCAAAATGTTTGTGGTGTTTAAACCTACTAAGGCTGAGGCTACTAAGACCTATGTTGGTTTTTTTTGCGTCATGTTGCGTCATGGATCAGAATCCTGCAGATGTTCTTGAGCTGGATTGGGGCTTTGAGTTGGATTTGTGTGAATAAGATGCTGAGTTTTGCACAGAAATCCTGTGCTTTAAAGCGGCACAGCTAAATTTGACCCTGAATGACAGGGAAGAAGAGAGCAAAAAAACCAAGAGAGAGTGAGAGTTCAGCCATCTGTGGTCTTATTCTCCAGAGCAGAAAGTGTTTGGATGGTTTGGCAGTGCTGTCTAATGCATACTGCAGCCAAATCCCCACTCAAATGACGAACAATTTCATGTACGACAGAGAAACACTCTGAGCCTCTGGACACACGCTGCTGCAGTATTGCAACCCAGTGGCCTTGTGAGCCATAAAGCAGCGTGCTGGAGACAGCTTACCACCACAGGCACAAGGTTGGTAATTGATCATCTTCCTGTTGCCCTTATGGTGTTGGTTTGCTGCTGTCCAGTGACACCGCATCAGTGTGTGGATAACAGATCTGCACACAAACACACAGAACAAGTCATTGCACATGCCACAGTCTAATTGGACGCGTTTCTCAGACTTAAACAGAGTCATTCTGTCAGATTCACCTGCGCCGCTGGATTTTCTGCTCTAATTGGACTCAGACACATTGGCAAGGCACACTGCTCTTTCTATCCCACAATCTCATTCTTATGCTCTGTCTGTTTCGATTTCTCCTTTGTCCTTTAAACTTTGTCCCTCTTCCTCCTCTCTCTTTCTTTGCAGAAATATATCCTTTTTTCTTGCTCAAACAACTTTGTTCCTGTTTTTTTTACGCAATGGTCAGCTGGACTTTATGCTTCCTAATGTCTCCATTTCTCTCTGTTAGTGTTGTCGTAATCCTCCCAGAATAACTCGGATAGGAAGGAATGTCCTTGGAAAGTAAATGTCCCTGGTGCAGATGTATGTGTTTAGTGTGAAACAATGTGAAGAAGAGAGAGAACAGCCTTGAACAGTAAGAGCCGTGACGGCCAACATGTGCGCTCTTGAGTTCCAAACTATTGTGTTTCAAAACATCTATTATCTCTGACCTAACTGGGAACTTATTAAATCACAGAATCATTGTGGATCCCAACAGATAAAGTGTTCTCTCTTGCACTCTTAAATCTAAAGCTTTAAGGTTTAAAAGGGTTTTTTCAGCCTAGGAGTTTCAAAAACATTTCATGCTCAAGCTCTTTACACTGTGTAAAAGTGGTAACCTTTGGTTGATACCTTAAAGAGCTGCTTCGAAGCTCTGCTTCGAGCTCGAACTCATACGTTTAGTTTTATTGGTGTAACCATAGGTTGATATAGTCATAAGATGCAATGTTACTTTTTGGTGCTGTGGAAGGTGAAATGTTTGTAGCTTATTTTTACAGTTGCTGAGAATTGAAACTTGTCATCAACAAGAAAATGACAACTAACTTGCAAATTCTGACTAAAATTTAATTTAGATGATACCACATATTTTACATTAACATTTCAATGTAAAAAACCATGCAGCAACCCTTTACTGATTTTTTTTTAAGAACCCAGAAACCAGTACTTAAGAAGCTACACATTCAGGCTCACACATTATCGTGCCAGATGTAGCGAGTGAAGAAAGATTGTAAAGAATTATTATTGTTATTATTAATAATAATATTTACATTTGTTGGCTAGTGTGATAACATTTTTCTACACTCATTCTGTATACTTTTAAAGTGAGGTGTTTTCTCCTCAGCTCTTGTCATGGTTGAGATATTTTCACGTACAGGTAAAACAGGCAGTTGTGAAATAATATATTATTTCATAAGGTCTGTCATTCACCTGCGTTTCTCATTGACTGTTATGAATGGACTAACACAATCATCCCGATTTAAATTCCTAAATATCAAACCTGTCTGATATGATCAGAGTGGGCTCAATTTTTGAGGTGTAAGATTTGATCTGAAAAAATGGTCAGAATCCTGCATCTAAGAATCCTGTAGTCTGAACCCAGCTTAATATAACATCAAGAACTTTCTAAAGAATCATACAGTCAACAGCCAAGTGATCCCTGATACGACTGGAAGGTTTTCACAGAACCAATGGTCACTACCTACAAATGTGCAAGAGCTTTCTGCATGAAACCTTTGTGATGAACAGATGACAGATGTGTAATTTACAGTGTCATCTGCTAGGAGAAAAATGCTTTCTCTCAACAAGTATTAACAATAACTTCTAACAACAAATAACAAGCCTAAACTTTAACTTTTATCTTCAGAGGATGCACAAAGAATTAAACACAGAATAACCAAAGCACACTTAACAGCTTGTCTCATGAATATTAATAATGTGGCATGATATTTGCCAGTAGTCCTAAATGAATTGCTGAAAGGCAGATGTTGTATGTACCCATGGTAGAGTTGAACATTGCCGGCTCAACCATTTGGCAGATGCTTCTGCTTGGTCTGAAAACTGTTTTTCTATGCTACAGTTTGAAAAAGGAAAATAAAACTGAAACTGAATTGATTATTTCCAAAAAGTTGTGTAACTTCTGAGCACTTTTTAAATGTTTGCATAAAACACCTCATTATATTGGATGCAGTACATAAATGATTGTGCATAACAAGCAGGTTTTGTGAGTAACATAAGAGAAGTTGATGCATAATTAACTGCATCAGTCACATGTGGATCATTTGTGATGAGATGTGAGCTTGTCATTTTGGATGGTGTTTATGAAAATCTGTATTTACATAATTACTTCACAAAAAAACAAACATACAGAAATGATCAGTTTTCAGTCATGAGTTAAGGAGCAGAGTAATGACGGCACACCAAAGAAATTTCAATGAACCTAAATAAATGGTGCTGCTTAAAGAGGTGTTAGGAAGACCAGTAGGAGGCGCTCACCCCCTGGTCTGTGTGGACCCTGATGAGGACACTGTACTGTGAAAACAGCACAGACATAGGATGAGATGTTAAACTGAGGTCCTGACTCTGTGGTCTTTAAAACCCCATGATGTTTCTCGAAAAGAGTAGAGTTGTAACCATATTCTAGCCAAATTTTCCTGCTAATAATCCCCATCCATAATTTCCTAATAATCCCCATTCATAAACTGGCTGTATCTCTACTCTCTCCACCAATAATTGCTGTGTGTCACATTACTGGTAACTTTGGCTACTGCTGCAACACATTGTTTCTGGTGGTGCTTAAGGATAGCCTTGTATTTTCTATGTAAAGCCCTGTGAGTAGTATCCAAAAGGCCTAAATATTCAAATTTTTAATCTTCGTCTTGGGGTTAAGTGCTAACCCAGGAAGCTCCAGCAGCCTTAGTTATGCATTATTACTCACTTTTAGGTGGCCAGACAAAATGCTTAAAAAAAGTAGATGGGTGTAGATGGGTCTCTCGATTATGTTACTGATGCAATCTGAGGAGATTTTTGGCAACAAAACGGAACACACCGCTGACCTCATTTTTCCCTCAGTAATTCTTTGCTCTTCGACCCAGTGCCTAAAAACATTGTTAGTTTTTTGAAGCAGAACATTACTGCCCATTGCCATCCTCTCTGTTTGCACTTTAAGACTCGGGTCAGCTCACAACAAGCTTTATATCTCTCAAATGAAGACAGATCGTCACAGCACAGTTGCCCTGAGTATTTACTGCAGAGCTGACCTACAACGAGAGCTAATAGAGGACCTACACACTGTCACTTCCTTGAAATGAATGCAGTACATGTTTGAAACCATCTTTCTTTCTTTCTTTCTTTCTTTCATGCATTCTTCTTTTGAAACATCTTTTCTTCTCTTCCATCAGAAAGCCCTGCTGTCTGTTTGTGTTCAGCTCCTTCGTTTGGTTTTCCAGGACATGCTGCACTGGCTGTTTGCCGTGCATCTGTGTTTTCCGTTCAGAAAGCTTTACCTTGGCATTTGACAGCCAAACATTATTGCTTTTTGCTATGTTCACTGACATCTGTATATTTTAAATAATGTCTGTGAAAATGAAGTGATAAGATATATCTGTGCAGTGGAGAGATGGGGGATCATATTTGTCTGTGATACAGTATGACAGGCTTATTTCTGAGATATTAAATTGCAGAGCCCCTCTCGTTCTATCTGAGATGAAAGTCGTCACAACATACTGCTTATTCTTTCTGATGTGTGAATAAAAACAGTATTCCTTTCCAAAGGTACTTTCCTGCCATAGCTATTTCAAACACAGAATTCAGGATTTACTGAGAATAAGCACTGCCCGTGTGGTTTTAGCAAAAATCTGTTAATTCTGCAAACAAACACACAAATTTAGTTTGCATGAACCAGTTGGGAACCATTCATGAAAATTTGCCTAGACAAAAACACAAAGATTTATTTTAATTAAGCCTCTTACCACCATCTTGTCATGGGCAATAATGCCACAGCCACCTTGTACATGATTTTATCTTTAAACTAGTTTTAGTCATGAAGATCTATAAGACCTGTGGAGAGATGCCGTTTTTGCTGGAAACAGAGTTTGTTTGTTTAAGTCATAAATACACACACGTTTGCAGTGAAATACTGCACAGTAACATGCTGCAACTGTTTAATGAATTTGCCCCACAAATATTAGCTGCTCCTGTAATTGAAGTGAGAGACGTTGACCTCTGCAGTACATTCCTGCATTTATTTACAAGCCTGAGTGTTTAAATTCCTACTGCTAACACACTGCTGTTTCTAGTGTTTGCTATGGTAATTAAGCTTGCTAAGTCAATCACCTTCTGCCTCTACGAAATTATACCAAGCCTCGCCTCTGTCAGCGAGCCGAGCCAAAGAGAATTTCACTCATATTGAGAATTACATGTTTACACTCCGAGCTTTAAGGAATATAAAATTCATCCACTCAGCCCTAGAGGACTGGATTCTGTGTTAGTGAAAGTGTAATATGACAGGCACACGGTGACCCATGTGTTCTGTGTGCATAAGGCGCAGGAATTTGTAAATGAGGACTGCCGGCCCGCCATGACCCTGCTCTCCGCAGCACCTGCTGACAGGCCATCAGACGCTAATGCTTGCATCAGCACTTTTTCCACAGTCAAGACAGAGGACGTTAGAAAGAAAATCAGGCATAGAGTTAAAGCACATAGACTGTGTTTATCCTCTTCACCTCTGACCTGACAGCTTGGTAAATAAAGACAGACAAGGAATTAATGACACTACAGATAGTGTGCTTACAGTGCACACAGTAGCTTAGATATGTCAGTCTGCTGTACATCCAGGAAATGACCCTGCTGATCTCTCGCCCACTCTCTCCTTCTCTCTCCCTCTCAATCTCACCAAGGTTTTTGATTGTCTGAAATAAACAGTGTGAGTGGGCAGCTTATGTGGACATGTTGGCCTCAATCCAAACCCTAGTGAGCTACCTTGGAGTCTAAATAAGTGGCTAGTTAGTTTGCTATTAGTGTGGTATGTTTAAAAAATAATAATAATACCATGATACTTCCTGTTGGTGGTAGCATCCTAACCAGAATGGAAGTAAGATTTTTCTGTAAGATTTTGCATTGTTACATTGATTTTTTTACACTAAGCATTAGGTGGGGACCCAAAACCAGGATTGTTTAGTGTACAAAATGTTCTTAAAATAAAACTTTGAACTTTTGTTTAAATTGACAAGCACTGCTGGGTACGACTCTTTTGGAAGGTGAAGCAAGGTCTCTGTTGTTCTTTGTGGTATTTGATTTATCAGAAGATATTTTAGAGACTCTGTTTTATCAGGGGTCACTCTTCACCCGCACACCTGAGCTCGGAGGATCCTTGAACAACTCGACACATTAAAAACTTTGCTACGTGATTTATTGACTCTGTCTCACTGCAAGTGAATTGGTACTTACCTGATACAACTTGGTTCAGCCCATCCAGTGTCATGATCAAGTGCTTTTTACAGCCTGAAATAAAAGTCCCACGTCTCTGTCTGAATCACACCCCCAGGTGTCACTCATAGCATTGGAGAGGATGTTTCAAACATTTATGATGCAGAGATAATGGCTAAAGTACTGGAGCGTGGGTGGGTAATGCTAATTCAACAGGCACCGTGGGTCCGTGCATGATTAGCTGCTGGTGAGGGTCTCCCGAGAGGTCTTTTGTATTGAATGTGTGTGATATGCTTGCCGTTACTTAACCTCGGCCCCCAGAAGCCCAGCGGGCAGGGGCCAGAATGAGGACAAGAGGCCCTTGTGGGTAGGGCTTAGCACAGGGAAAACAGAGTTGGCCTTATTAACATGAGGAGTGTTGTATTTAGAGGGAGATAAAAAGAGAGTGTCGGGTTAGTTTAACCTGAGGGTCACAGTTCACTTTCATTTTTGTGAATAGAATGGGTGCTTGATTGTGCTGCATGTATGCTAAGAATAAAAGCGAGAAAGAGGTTTTGGCTGTTTTCACACTTTGTTCAATTGCATTGCTGTCACCGTGATGTGACCTTGTTGCCTAAATTTTGTTCTGATGTATTGCATGAGATGCAAAAAATGCAAGCTCAACAGAAGCAAAAGCGATAAAAAATGCATTTTAGTGTATTAGGCAAATTATAGGTCATCGATAGCAATGTATTTCTGCAAATCAGCCCATATTACTTTTATACTGATTTTAAACCCTACTGTAGTCCAGAATGAACTATACCCCTTCTCTTTGGTTCTGGGGCTCTGGTGCTGAACAAACATAAACATTGTATATGCTTGTGTATGTGTGGAAAATCTCTGTAGGTTCTGTAAATTCTTTAACCTCTTTTAATCATTCTCTTACATTTCGTTGCTGTCAGACGGAATCCGTGTATCTCCAAAATCATAATTTTTCAGGAAATAAAAAAACATTTTTTAAACATTGTATGGTTAAAGTTGGTATTATACCTTATAGTGCTATCATATAGTGTTGTTTACCAACATTAACACAACATTTCACACAGCATGTTTAATCGGAGATACGAGATTTAATATTTGGAAAAAGGGAGATAGAAGTTTACGCTCTCATTGATAAGAATGGTACGGACACAGGCGTTGTGTTTATCAAAGTATGTGGTCGCGTTGAGCCTTTTGACAAGAGACAAGGCTTTAAGAGCTAATCAGAGCTAATGTGTAACGTATGCTCAGAACTCGGTAGATCCATCTGCAGGTTTTTATTGAAAACAAAAACAGCGTAAACAGGCAAGGGTCAACACAGGCAAACAAGAGCAACACAGGTTGGCGGAGAACAATCAAACAAGGGATCAGTCCAAAAACACAAAACCAGGGAACCAGAAAACAGATAGAATGCTCAGAAACGTTAGCCAGGGCAAAACGAGACTTCGCCCAGAGCAGCAGCACAGGTGAGCTTATATTTAGTCTCTAATGAGACTAATGGCCACCACCTGTGGCGGGCGTGGTCCCAGCACAGGGTTCTGGGTAATGTAGTTCGTGACATAATGATTGTGGTTACATGCATCTTTCTAAACTCTATTTTAAACGTTTAAGAGCTATGAGTGATGCAATATCAAAATAAAACGATAAGATGACTAAGCGGAAATTAATCTGCATGCAAACTGTTTTTAAAACAGTTTAAAACGGTTTTTGAAACTGTTTGGCATATAACTGATACACATATTTGAATCATGAATAACCAGTGTTTTGAGGACATTTACCTCAGATAATGTGTTGCTCGATGAGGATTTCTTAATCGTTGCGACTTTCAATCTTAAGAATGAATGAGAAGTAATGCTGCGAGGCACTCGCGGAGTGAAAAAGAGGCGGAATCTCAGACAGCCCCAAGCTATTTTCAACACTTTTCATTGGTTAATCATTTCTAAAATTTACATAGCCATGTGGGGACTGAACGATAGTATTAATTTATGAAAAAAAACAACAAAGCCCAGAAATGGAGTTACGAGGATTCCGCTCGACAGCGACGATTTGCTCTTTAAGCAAAATATTGAAGAGTAGAGGTCTGTGTTAAACTCAGATTTTTGGTGTGTGTGTAATCTCTAATCACATTAGCCAACATGCTAAACTCATTAAGGAGACCCACTTTACTTTGATGATCCCAACGAGGATCTTTTATTTTTTTTGCATGCAGACCTCTTAAGGGTGGAGATCTTTTCCGTTGTCGTCTGCCACCCCGCTTGTCTGCCAGAATAGACGACTGGTCCGTCCACTATTCCATTAGGCAGTAATGGGATCTCCTACTAAAATGGCCAGGGTTGTTACCGTTCGTGAGTGTCTGTAATTGTAAGGGGTTCTGAGAGCCATATAAAGCATTCTCATTGTATGCAGTCCATATTGTCCAAGCGATCACTTCAGTCTTCAAAATGATTTTTGACCATGTTCCTCCAACAAGGCTTGTGTTGTTGTCACGCAAACAGTCCGGGGTAGAAACAGCCAAGAGGTTCTGGAAGGTATATGGTGATTTATTTATTAGTTGAGCATGTTGAGCTGAAAAGATCAGATCTGTGGACTAAACAAGTTATGTGGTGATTTACTGAGTGTCTATTCCTGGGTTGTTTAACAGCTTGTTGATTAAATGTAGTTAATCAGGCTAATTGTTTACAGTGATGTATGCAAGAGGTTAATTACAGCACGTTATGCTGTAATGATGCAAATGTAAAGCCTGTAGCTATTACCAGCCACAATCAATGCTTTATTCATCTGTAAATGGCTGTTTCTGTTTATGACGATGGTTGTGCTTTTGTATGTGGGCAACTGAAGATCCATCAGTTTCATTTGAAAAGATGCTTTTAGTCTTTCGGTAGGACATTGGGATTGGAATGCTCAGAGAATTGTGCTAGAATGCTACAACCATTTTCAAAATGGTATCAAAGCATCTGGAGCATTTTATAAATAGTAAGCTATTACAGATGAGAGAATCTAACATAATTAATAACTGCAGTTGAATATTTGGCTTATAAAGGTTTTGTAGGTTTGTGTGAGTTTGTTTGTTAGTGTTTTATCTGTCAGTGGTGGAATAAATATTTCTTAATGACTTTGAATTTTTTTTTTACATTTGTATGCTCATAAATATTGCTGGCAATATTTCTCCGGTTAGTGCAATATAAGACAAATGATGTTTCTTGGTAAACATAACTCAGAAACACGAAGACATGATGATTGTGTTTTTTATATTTTCATTTTGAAATTCTAGGCTTATTGGATGTACTAAAATTGTAAGATGATGCCCAAGTCACTTTGCTTTCTTTTATAGACAGCTTGTCTGTTTTTTATTACTGATTTTACTCACATTTACAGTAAATCACTTGCATGCTGTTACTTACTGTACATTAGCAAGATTTTCATTCTTACACTTTCTACAACATTTACTAGTTATCGGCAATGAATAAAAAAAACTCTTTAGGTGGGGGGTGTTGTTTTTTATCTGTTTACTGTAGTGTTTGTGTTGTGTGGAATAGTTTAGACGATAGAAACAGACAAATCTTTTTTTATCTTGTTCTAAATGAACTGTGACATTATATTCACTTACCCTCTGGATGAAGATAAGATTGTAAGATTGTTTTGTAAAATACTCTTGGCCTCCTGACTTGGCTCCAATTGATCTTTTTCTTGCCGTACCTCTCGATATATTGTTAGTTTGTCATGACAGTGTAGCAATAAGACCCTGCAATCATACAACTCAGTTGTTAAGAACGCAAGTGTCCCCTGCTTTAGTGGTCTTATTATTTATAATGCAGTTCTTTTCTAGCCAGTAACTGTCCCTTCAATACCACAACCTTGTTTTTTTTTTTTTTTGATTTTTTACCTCAGCACACATTTAGACATTATGAGGTGAAAGGAAATTAGTTTTGAAGTCATTTGAACTTCCAAAGTCCAAAGGCTTCTGGTTAAAATAACCTTTAAATGTTCACCAGGTCATTTTCACATCTGGCCCGTGGGAATCTAGACCCAAGGAAACCAATGAAATATGTGATAATTCCCGCTGGGTTCATTAGGAAGCCCGGCAGTGGATAGTCAATTAACTACATTAGGACATTAAGCTAGAATAAAGAGCCTCTAAAGCTTCCATAAATGTCTGCTTTTCATGACTTACAGTGAAACCTCCTGCACTTCAAGGCACCTTTCAATATAAGCGCTAGGAGCCACTTTTTTCTCCACATAAACAGGTAGAATCAAAGAAAGACAAATTGATGCAGTTGCTAGATAGCAGGAAGTGTATACTGTATATATATCATAGAACATATACAGTTTGCCTTCAGCTTGGTGTTTAGGGGGGCTCAACTTGGCATTAAGGGGGCTCAACAAACTTCCCAGAAAGTGTCAAGATGTCTTAAAACTATTTAAATTAGGACAAAATTTCCTTGTGTGGAAATTATAATCACCAGCTTTTATAATCACAAGTTATAATCACTTCTTAATGAATAATGAGATCTCTGCATATCAAAGTTATGCGTTTACTCTGTTATGAAACCAAATGAGTGACACTTCCGGTGGCGCTGCACTGCTGGTGACACGGACACTTGTTGCTGCTGACATTCTTAACTCTTTTAATCACTTTAGCCTTTTTTAACTAGTTGTACGTTTTTCTATTACTTTTTACTTTTTCCATTTGCTTTTTTATGCTGATATATCAGACTATATCAGATAGTGTGATATATCAGCATATATCAGATTTGACTGGCTAATTTTAGCAGCGAAATGCCGAAATGTTGACACTTACATAGCTCTTCATTGGATTGTTAATTATCGCGCGCCTGGTATTAGTCTGCTATTCGAATACAATGGCGAGCAGCAACTCAATTATGGCATACACGAGAGGCTTTGCTTCTGCTCCGTTCTGTAACGAAGGAGTCGGAGACGTGTGGATCCATTTGCAGCTTTATTAGAATGGTTGTACAAAACGGGGTCGAATACCAGCAGACAGGAATGGAGAAGACAAGACAATATCATAAGACAAAGGCAGGCAATGGTCGAGGCAGGCAGCAGACAGAAGAGTAATCCAATAAACAGGCACGGGTAACAACAGGTAAACCAACACAGGAAACAACGCTCAGAATTTTATGCACAGCAAAACAAGACCTCGACATGAACAAACAAACACTGTGAGTATAAACAGAGTCCATAATGAGTTATTGGAAACAGGTGTGTAATGAGGGGGAGTGGTCAGCCCCAGGTATGAGGGATGCTGGGAAATGTAGTCCAATAAACAGTTCAGGTGACGGTTCCCACTAGTGGCCAGAAGGGGGCAGTGTGGGAACCTCAACGTAACACGTTCGGCCGACTACGATATACCAGCATACCTTCCAAACTGTTTGAGAGCACGGACGGTGGTGGGCAGAAAGAGCGCACAGAGGTGGCGTCAGGCGGCGTTTTTGACGACGTGGAAGCAGACCTCTCTGATCACAACACTGTGATAATTCCGACATATAAGACTTTGTTGAACAGACACAAACCTGTGGTGAAAAATGTTAATGTGTGGACAAAGGATAGTGTTGAAGCCTTGAAAGGCTGTTTTCTTTGTACTGACTGGGAAGTTTTCCATAGCAATGATATTGATGAAACTACTATGGTAATTACAGATTATATTAAATTTTGAACCGATAATGTGATACCCGAAAAGGAAGTGATCATTTATGCCAACAATAAACCCTACATAACAAAGGAGATCAAAGCCTGTATTAACAGAAAGAAACTGGGTTTTCATAGTCATGATAGTCTTGGGGTAAGAGTTGTTCAGAAGGAGTTGAATGGACTATTAAGAGATGCTAGGAAGAAACATAAAGAACTCCTGGAGAACAAGCTGTATATGTCTAACCCTAAACAGACGTGGGACTCTATGAAATCTACAACTAATATGCAGTCTTTCAGAAATACTGTTTCTATTCTTGATGACTTACAGAAAGTGAAAGATTTAAATTACTTTTATCTAAGATATGCTAGAGATATGCTCTATGCTAGGCTAGGGAGACTGGCACGATGCTTCCAGACTGTTGCCTTCTGATCGTTTGATTTACTGTTTCTATTGTTCTTTCATTTGTAAGTCGCTTTGGATAAAAGCGTCTGCTAAATGTAAATGTAAGATTTAAGAAGTGTGGGGATATCTCTGAGAAAAGGATTGGTGTAAGGGAGTCTTTTTCAGATCATCAAAGATAAGTTATTGATTGATTCGAATCAGGTTAACTTCTATTTTAAACATATTTGTTCAAAGAAATTGGCAGGCTCAGATGGAATTTCTCCCCATATTGTTAAGTGTTGTGCAGATGAACGGACTCCAGCTTGGTACCTATATTTAACAATCTTTGGATTCAGGTATTGTTCCCAGTTTGTGGAAAAGAACATTGATCATAGCTGTTCCTAAGATAGCTAAGCCTTTAGAGAATAATGATTTTAGACCGGTTGCATTATCATCTGTAATTATGAAATGTTTTGAAAAGTGTGTTGATCTATGTAAAAAGCAGAGGTTGCTAGTAATCTAGACCCCTTACAGTTCGCCTATAGACAAGGGAACTGAAGATGCTGTTAATGCATTTAGAAGATCCTAAAGCTTATGCTCAGTAACTGTTTATTGATTTTAGCTCTGCTTTTAACACAATTCAACCTCATTTGTTAATTGATAAGATGATGCAGCTAAATGTAAACCCATGTATTGTTAAGTGGTACTATTCTTTTTTAACAGATAGAACTTAATGTGTAAAGGTAAACAATTTTCTTTCATATCAAAAGAGTAGTAGTACAGGTGTTCCACAAGGCTGCGTCAGTTCACCCATTCTTTTTACACTTTTTACAAATGAATACTTAAGTAGGCATTCACAAAATTATATTTTTAAATATTCAGACGACACAGCCATATTAAGTTTACTCTATGTGCATGACAATATTAGCACTATTTACCAGTCAGAAATAAGTTTGTTGACCGGTGTGATAAAAATGAACTAATAATAAATACAAAGAAAATGGAAGAGATTGTATTTGACCCAAAATGTATAGGTGACCATCGTCAAGTGGTTATACATGACCATCGTCAAGTGGTTATACATGACCATCATATTGTCCAGTCACAAACCTATTTGGGCGTTTACATAGATAGTGCACTTACATGGAAAACACACATTGAATGGGTTTGCACTCGTCTACAACAGAGATTGTTTTTCTTACGTAGGTTACGTCTCTATGGAGTAAACAACGTTATGTGGCTGTTTTATTAAGCTGCTTTAGAAAGTATTGTTAGGTATGGTATCGCAGTATTGTTTGGTAACCTGTCAGCACAGTTTAAGTCTAAGTTGATGCACCTGCTATTGACTGCATGGAGAATTGTTGGGCATGACAAACATTATAACTTTCAAGATCTATATGAGGAATGTGTTCTCAATCAGGTAGAGAGGATTCTTGGTGATCAGACTCATTTCTTGTATTCACAGTATGAATTGCTTCCCTCTGGTAGAAGATCTAGAATCCCAATGTGTAAGTTAAATCGCTAAAAGAATTCCTTTGTACCTGTATCTGTGTGTTTGTTTAACAAGAGTTTATCTTGATCTTATTTGAGTTTATCTTTTTATTATTGTTTTTTATTGTTATTATTTTCTGTTTATTGTATGTCTGCAGCAACATCTAGTCCACAACAATTTTCCTTTCGAGGACAATAAAGTATACTACTGTACTACTACTGCTATTCTTGTAAAAACTTAGTTTTTAAAAACAAGCAGTTTGGAAATGTTGATGTTGTGTAAAAAAGCCTTAGTGTTGTCTAGTCCTGACTCCAAAAGTGAGCTCTGAAACAGAGCTGTGCCTCACAGCTTTTTGACAGCAGTTTGTGCTAATAGGCGCCTCCACCAGTCCATCCATCACATCCATCTTGTTGAAGCAAAGGTCTTTATGAGCAGACTCAAAGACAACCACCACACTGTGCTGTGTGTCTGCTAGACTAATGTGTGTCAGGGGATATGTCCAGTGTCATCAACTATTAGCCCATGACTATTTTCTACAACCATCTTTCTTGTTTGCTTTAAATTTTTTAATTTTTTGGGGGGGTTGTTTTGTGTCGGAAAGGAATCTGTACAGAAAGGTATGTTAGATCTGTCTAAGCTGGTTTGCGGGTCCTAACTGATTTAAGCTGGTCTCCTAGCTTGTCTCTTGCCCTGACCATCTGACAAGTGCCCTAGCTGTTAAAACCAGCATACCACACCAATCTGTGGATGATAAACCAGCTAAGACCAGCAAACCAGCCTAGGTTTAAGCTGTTTTCTTAAGTAGTGGTCTTGAATAAAACACTTAGGAAGGTGGTTGCTGTGGAAACTGTTGCTGTGGTGATCTCACATATATTAAGAAGCTGTCAGCTCGTATGCTTCCCATGCGTGACACACAGCTGTCAGTCAAATAGATGCGGTGTGTGTATTTGAGATAAGACATATTACTCGCTGCATGTGTCAAATGTGAATTGTCTTTGACCCTCTTTCTCTGCAGGCAGAGCAACAGCAGATGTTTCTGCCTGTGAACAATAAATATACCCTACCTGAATGACTTCACACCAGCTGTGTCAACCAAGATGTAACTCTACACATTAGTCTGGGCTGGACGATGGCCAGGGCATGACTTGCTCCCTGAAACGCTTAAGGGCTTTCAGTGGGCAAAAAGTGACTCAGTCAAAAACTGAGCACAGTTAACAAGAAAACAATATTTTTTATCATGTTTTCTCAAAGCATGTCAGAGTTAACCTTGTTTTTTTAATAGTACTGCACCCTTTCAAACTTACTGTCTCACAGTATTTATACTGCAAGCTCACAATCCAGCAAAACATGGCACTGGTACATTAGTTTATCTGATGTGTACTCAGCATGCTCATATTTAATGCAAACGTAAAGTACAATACAGTAAAACCAGGATGTGAAAACCCACAACCGTTACCCTAGCTCTATTGAGTCTCCTAAAATGATGCTACAATGGTGTTGTTTGTGGTCAACTTCTTACAAAAATGAACCAGTAAAAGAGTAGTAAAAGATAATAATAGTGCATTACCTATCTTTTAAGTGTATTGATTACTATTTGTATAACCACACTTTTACTACAAATACAATGGATAACTAATTATGATGTGTCATGGACTCCCATTTAAACACTCCCAAAAAACTCCAGGACACATGATTCATTTCCATAAAGTTTACTGGGAATATTGTGAAACTGTAATACAATACAAATGAGATATTAAATTCAATTACAAGTGACAGAGAAAACAGCACAGATTATCTACACGGCGGTGATCTATACGATAAACGCAATTGCGCTAGTAAACAATCAGCAATAATAAACGTAAAGCTAACTTAGCCGTCTCGATAGTCTTACAAAACATGAAAATAGACACTATCCTAATATTACATGATAAGAAATACTGACAGACGTTGCTTTAGCAAAGGGGAAGAGGGGAAGGTGATCGCTCGAGAAACGGATGACTGAGAGAGTTTGCAGACTGCGCGACTGACTACCGCATAGTGATCTACTTCCTGATTCATGACGTGCGCGGTACCGCGTCACCACAGCTACAACGATAAACAGATCGCGCTGTACTGCTGAACAAAACAAAGATAACTTTTTTTCTTAAGCAGCATGACACCATGGTTTAACTATAGTAACCATTGCTTTGGGGTTTAGAAAAGCATGGTTATTTGTTTTTAAGGGACGGGTAAACTTGTGCTGTTTCTTCGTTAGGATGTGTAGTTCAAATAAAAGTCCTTGAATTTCAGACAAAACCACCTTTGATTCGGTTGCCCTCTGCACTCACCCATATTCATCAGGTGAACTTTCTGTCAGCATTTTGTAGCACAGTCACTTAAACTGTCAGATGGAATGAAACGGTGGGCCGCCCTGATACTCATTGCAGGGTGGCTGCTCCTAACCTGTATATTACAGAGCTGGGTGAGTAATGACTCTGCCCGAACTTTTTTCCATTTTCTCTCACCCATCTTGCTGCTCCTTGATGTGTAAATTCAGTGCTGCAGCCAGTGATCCTCTAACTGAAGACAGCTGTTCTATAGCTTTTCTCTCTGACTCATATAATGTGTTTCATGCATGGACGGCCTCTGTAATTGTTGCAGGTTGTGGCAGTCTGTTTTTTTCTTTGTTTTTTTCACCTTTTCAATACTTGATATTACAGCTCTTCCTTTCCTACTTTCTTACCTACAGGTCTTTGTTCACCTCTCTGTTTTCTGTGTTGTTTGGTTTGCAAACGCATGTTAATGCCATCTCTTCTGCACTGCAGACCACTGTTATGAGACAGAAAATCATGCCTAATGAAGGCATTGTGTTGTGGGAGCTTCATGCCTGTTGGAGACTCAGAATGGGGAGGGACGGGTGACAGGCAGAGGAGATTTTGTCACCTGTGTAGAGCTCCATTACAGAATGACCCCAAAGGCCTTAACACCTCTGATAACTCTTGGCAGGAGTCCAGGAAGAAGCGTCACCACACTTGGTTAATGTGATCGCTCAGTGTGGAGAGGCTGATGGGTTCATTCTGGGAATCCAATCCTTTTGTCCCTTTTAAGGTTGAATCACTGTCTTCATATATTTTCCAGGGGAAGAAATGACTTTTGGCCAACCGTCTTCTCAAAACTTTGTTCTGTGAAAAAATGAATGGGCATTAAAAATCAGAACATTTCTTTGGGAACTTTCTGAATTGAACTGTTGCCTAGAAGCATTGAACACAGCACAGTCCAACAAAATATTTTTGATAGTCAGTGGTTTCTTACACAAATCATATGCGGGCAACTCTCCATTCTTTAGTGCAAGAAAAATTAGATTTTTTAATAAGGTCACTTGTTACTTAACATATACTGTATATCAGCCAATCACATGGAGAATAGAAAACAGACAGCCAAATGACATGGTCAAAATGATCTGCTAATCACCTGCTTCAATCTAAAGTGTAACATGTTTTGTCAGATATGATAGCATATACCTGAAATGTGACCTCTGTATTTAACTCATCACTGGTGAGGAGTGAACACACACACACACACACAATGGGCAGCACTGCTGCACCCGGGAACCAACCGAGGGTCAGGTGTTCTTGACACTTCAGTTGCTACCTGCCGGCACTGGAATCGAACCAGCAACCTTCTGATTACAAGCCCGACTCACTAACCAGTAGACCACAACTGCCTGAAAGAAAGCCTGCATGAATGTACATTCATGTTTTGCATGCTCTGAATGATGATAGATGATGAGTTCTCTTTAACACTCATTCTGTGCAAGTGAATCAATTAACAGCAGAACTGTAAATAGTTCATTACAATAGAGATTTAGCTATTTAGCCTCGCGGTGTGTTGAAAAACACAGAAATTGAAGATGCTGTTAGTTTTACAGTCAAATCTGAAGTCTTTCATCACAAGTCTCTTTTTGAGAGTCTATTTTTGAGAGTTGAGTGTCACATCATTTCATGTTTTATTTTCAAAGTATTATATAGATAATATACAACTTTTGGAGAAACAGAACTGTTTGTCTCACCCTGTCACAGTCACCCTGTCAAACACTCATTAAAGTAAATGAGTTCAAAGGTGTCATTAGGGCGAGAATAGGAAATGAGCAGATGTTGACGTACTGTGTGCTAATGCTGGCTGTTAGGACATTGCAAACGATTTGTGTTAACAAGGAAAACACTCACTCATAGAATAGTTTTGTATTTATTGATTGAAAGTGTGGTTTATGTCAGCGATGTGTATTTAACACATTTAAACCCAGCTATATTTCGGGTAAAAAAAACATCAGAACATGTCACTTGAAACATTGATACTGTCTCCTGAACTCTTACCGTCATGTTAGTTGCTTTCGGTCCCAAATCACATTCAACTATCAAAACTTTGTTTTGGTGGCTGCCAAAAATTTTAAATGCAGGGAAACTCTGGATGCAAGTTGTTACAGATAATAGACTTACGAGGCCTTTATGTTGAGTTGAGTCAAGTCTGAAGTTAGGTCTGAAATCTATTAAAATGCGACTGGAGTCAGAGTCACAAACTTGAGTGCCCATCTCTGCTCAAATGTAATTCTAACTCAAAACATAATTGAAGTGGAAGTTCTGCCTTGTTTATTGTTTCCAGTGCAGCAAATAAAATCTCTGCTGATGGCACTGAAATGTATTAGTACAGGCTAATTTGCCAGAGAGACCTTTTAGGTTTAAATCAAATATTTATTTTGTTACAGCTCAGATGACAGAGGCTCCCTGTGTCTTGTGAAGAGCTGAAATAGCACATTAGAGTTTTTATAGTCTCTTTATGAAACTGCAGCCTGATACAAGCATTACAGCTCCTGAACAAGACTTTACCCTGTCATCACACAGACAGGTGTTCCAAAATAATGCAAATAATGCAGAAGCATGTGGGATTATACTGAAGAGGGAAACATTCAAAATTAAACCACCAACTGATAGTGACAGAGCTGTAATGATGGGTCATGGGCACAGGGATCCATACGCAGCATTTTATTGAATGTCGTACAATACAAGGTTCAAACACCAGGAAACAGGAATGCAGCAGGCAAAGCAGATCATAAACAAGAAAACAGGCAATGGTCAGGTCAGGCAGCAGACAAGAGAGTAATCCAATATACAGGCAAGGGTCGGGGCAGGCAGAGTAATCCAATGAACAGGCAAACCAGGAAATACACAAAAGCAAACACAAGGAAACCGCTCAGAAATGTCTGCTAGGCAAAACAAGACTTCACACTGACAGAATGAATGAATACAGTTTATATACACAGTCCTTGATGAGCTAAACGGGAAACAGGTGAGTAATGAGGGGGAGTGGTCAGCCCCAGGTATGGTGGCTGCTGGGAAATGTAGTCCAATACGTAACAGGAGCTGCTGTTTTCATGACATTTTATACATGTGGTGTCAGGTTGTTGTGTGTGTGTGTGTGTGTGTGCGTGTGTGTGCGTGCGTGTGTGTTGTACTGTGTTATATTGGCTCTCATACCTGCATTGCTTTTGTGTCAGATATATGGTGCTCTTTAGTATTATATCATGTTACATGAAATATCATCATTAGTTAATTAAAAAGATCTTGCAGTCGGTCTTATAGATATTCTGTACATATGGAGCATGTTCTCTATTCTACACAGTGAACATACTGCACAAATAATAAGAGAAGTGTGCTAATGCTCTCCTCTGAACATAGCCATCATCAAAAGCTTTTCTGATGTCACTCTGCTTTATATTATGTTAAAGGCTGAACATGCACCTGTTTAATGAAGATACCGTAATTGCCCAACAATGCAAAACTTTAAAACCAATTTTGAAGCACATATCATGATAGATCTGTTTCTTTTTCAAAGCAGTGCCCTTTGTGTCCTTACAGGAAGTGGTTTGATTGTGCTTGTGAAGGAGTGGCCATGCTTGGCCTGTGCACTGTGGGTGAGGCAAGTCAGAGGCAGAAACTGAGGCAGCAGATAAGAGCAGAATTACTGCACGTCAGACAGATGTGTGCTGATGTTAATGAGGTAAAACTGACCATAACGGTTTCCGTTGCTGTTTGAAGAAGAGAGAACATATGATGCTAAGCAGCTGTGCCTGGCACAAGCTTTTCTGTGGCTCTGTTGTTCTGCTTCTACATGATGTCATTGAGGTGGGAGGAGCTGTACATGTGTAGTGTGAGCACCTGTGTGGCAGCAGAAGTTAAGCCAGCTGGGCTTGTTTGCCGGAGACGTATTACTTTCATCCACTAAAAATGTGTCTGTTTGTGAGAACTCATTCAACATTGTGCATCGGACATGAATGGTGCGTCAAATTCAAATGGCTTGTTAAAGAGTGCTATTAATTTCTGAAGCAATATTTTAACCACTGCATATGACAGAGAAACTCTTAAAGGTTTTGGAGTGGCTTCTTTGAGCTCCTCTGAGGCTAGCTGGAAATCACCCAGAACACCCTACTTAGTAAAAAAAATTAAGATTAGTTTAGTAACTGCCTAGCAATGCCCAAGCAATCACTCGGATATATACTCGATACATGTCATATTTTGTTATAGTATGTTGCAATTCAGTTAACTTTTATTTATGTAGCCCTTTAAATAATGTTACATTGC
>JAZGTK010006780.1:0-20296 GCA_036877625.1 Ambastaia sidthimunki | reverse complement strand
CAAGCACCTTCGCTCACTCAGTTTAATTGACAGTTGGTAAGTGCTGAATAAAATGGATGTTCAGCAATGCAGGTTGATGAAATCTTTGCCTGTGAGGCTTTTACACAATTTCCTCCAATGCGAAATATATTGATGTGCACACAGCTTATGATGGTACAAGGCCATAATAAACAATGGATTGTGGGAAATCAATGGAACTTTCAGAAGTAAAATCTGTTCAAACCAAGATCGAGGTCCACATTCCAGTCATTCATCCAAACATCTTATGTTCCAATTTCCAGATAACAATCTTAATCTGTTCATGAATTTCTACCTCCGCTTTATACTTGAAAAAGCCCATACTTTTTGCCCAAAGGGGAAGCCATCTGTAGCAAATTACAGCCAGTTTGAGGACTGTAGACATGGCAAACATGTGGAGACATCCTTGAATTCATTTCAGAGCCAAAAACCAAAACCACTTAAATGATGCTGAATGTATTCTTCAAGCTGTTGACAATGGAGTGAGTTGGTGACTTACCTTTACTCAATACAGCTCTGGAAGGGACAATCAGCAAACTGGTTCCCTGGACCCTGTGGAAACTGGTATTTTGGTGGAGACATCATCTTCCAGATAGCACAGGAACTGATGGTTTTGCCTTGTTAATTGGTCCTCATGTTCTCCTCAAAACAATCTGTGGTCTATGTTACATTTCAAACATCCAGTGATCTATTGATATTAAACCATTATCAGCAAGACAACAAGACACAGAAGATCCAATTCCCAAATCAAGGAAAATAATGCACTGCATTTGGCCCCAACATCTTCATCAACCTTTGTTCTGATGTCATCTGTGATTTTCCCAATGTTTCAGGTGTTCCACAAGCCTTCTCAAAACCTTCACTTAGACTGGAAACTTAAAAAGCAGTGCTTCTTCAACAGTGGACCAGCCATGGATCATGTACGTCAAGAGCCTTGAAGTCATTAGGTTCTTCACAATTCAGTTTGGCTTGTTGCTTTTACATCCAAAGAACAGAAGATTAATACACCAGAAATATCAGATTAATCCTCAATCCATTCCCTCATATGTTGGTTTAGCATGGTTTCATTGCTTAAATATGGATCCACAAGGAATAAAGCAAAACTTTAAAGGATATATCCATGTATCTTTAAAACACTGTGCATTTTTCAAAGCTTTTCCAAAGGCAGTGCAGGACATTGTGGTATTACAACTATTCATGCAGATGTATAATATGCCCATCCTCACAGTAAACTCATCCAAATTTGAACTTTAACCCCTGTGTACCTTATAATGTATATACATGGTGCACCTCCATGACCACTGATCTTCATTGGGTTATCTGGATGCACTGCCAATGTTCTTGATCTTCTTTCCTAAAATCCACAGCCTGTTCTTCATCAGGTCTTCATGATGTAGAGACAGCGAACAGAAAGAGGCATGAACTTGTGACCACAACCAAAAGCCGTTGGACAATGATACTATACCTGCTTTGCCCGATGGGGCGACTCATGTCCACCTTGATCTTGAGGGTCTCCTGTTCACCAAAATCCATCCTAGGCACAGGACCAGCTTTAGTTTTTGGATTCCTTTGATACTGAGCTCTCTGAAGAACCTCCTCTTGTTCCATGCTCCTTCTATTATTCCTCTGAGATCTTTCATTTTCCCATCCATGGTCTTTTCCATGGTCTCTGTGACTCCTGTCTGTTTGCAAATCAATCTTGTCCAACTCCATTTCCCGTTGCCCTTCCAAACCTCTTGAAAGGGACTCCATTCTAGAGTGATCCGTGTGTCTTGATCTGTCTCTCACCTGATTTTCTCTTCCATACGATGAGTACTGCTTTCCGGATTCTTCTTGGATTCTTCTTTCCTGATTCTTACCGCTTGGTGCTCTGTTGTGTCTACCTTGTAGGTTATGTGAATGGTGACCTTGAGCTCTTCTATCTCGATTAGGTTCCCGGTTCCTTGGGGGCTCATTTCTCCTAGGTGGATCTCTGCTCCTTGGACGATCACCTGTTCTGGGAGGATCTTGGTTTCTCAGATGACGTTTTGAAATTCCATGATCATGTTCCACAATGACAGGTGTGAGACGTGGGCTGAAGCCCCTGTGATGTTTCCTGAACTCATCCTGTTGACCCAAATCTGTAAATCTTTCAGAAGACAGGTGATGCTCCCTATAATCTGACTTTGTTGACCTGTTTTAAGAAAGCAAGTAACATTTGATCCAAGATTAGAATGAAATGACAGTAATACCTAGAACCCAGTTAAATTTTACACAACAGTACAACTATCAGGAAATTTTATGAGTATAGAAAAATTATATATATGACAATGACAGGTAACAAATAAAAACTTTTAAATTTTAAAGAACAAAACAAATGTAACAAAGACTAAATTTGACTGCAAAGTGCTAAAAGGTTTACAGCGTAACTATACCAACAAACTAAAATGCAATTAAAACATTTCATTCCATCAAAGAGTGATGGAGAAAGTGATCGAATCCTCTTCTTTTCTTCATTTCTTTTCTTCCACCTCAGATGTACGAAGCTGATATTGATAATGAATGATATTCTTGTACCTCTCTAAAAAGGAACCTCTTTCTTCATTATGAAATCCATATTCCGTCTGCTCATATCGTCTTGCTTCTGACTGTCTTGGATAAGACCTCTCTTCCAGATTTTCAGAGTCATCATTCCTGTTCCAGCCTTGTGATCCCAGCATCCCATAATGTTGCTCATCCATATGAAATCGTGCATGATCAGGGGAAGGTAATCTCTCCCTGGGTAGTCTACTCTGGGAATATGGTGGTCTTTCTTCATCACCCTCCATGTGGTATCTGGTCACAGATGAAGGCTCATGTTTTTGAGCATGTTCTATTGCATCAATTAATTTGGCCCAGTGATCAACGTTTTGCTCTCCATGATATGAATCTTTGTTCCACTGTTTGCGGGTTTCTGCTTTTTTGTCGTTTTCAGTGTTCCTCCAATCATTGGACTGTACTGATAAATGTGTCTGGAGTCCATCTGTTCTTCTACCATGAAAGGTTGTAATTCTGTTGATATTTAAGAGGTTTAAAAGCTTTTAATAACCATACCAGCAATTAACAACCTCATTATGTTTTTATTCAAATGGTTGGTTTAGATGAAATACCTTGAAAATAATGGAGATCTCGAACGCGGACGTGACATTGTCCCCTTTAAAAACAAGACACTGTTAGCTGTGAGACCAAATATATGCAACTGAGGTCTCCTTTATGAAAACTCAATAAGTTTTGTATAGGCACCATCATTTATCCCGTGGCTACCATGTGAAAAACTTTTAGAACCTATATAGATTTAATATACAGACGGTATTTAAAAAAACATATATATACACCATAAATACACATACACACACATAGAATATATAATATAAATATCTCTAATATATATAAAAATATACTATAAGTAAATATATACAAGTTGGAGAATAGCATATAGTAAGTGACACCAAAGAACACGTATTATACGATAGTCTTTCATTTTATTTATACGTTTGTGTTAAACTATAACAATTGTCATATAAACTGTCATATAAACCAGTTTCAAAACTATTCAACATGAAACTGAAAGTCACTTTCAGTTACAAAGCCTACGCGACAATTCATGAACATTTAATAATAAATACACATTTTACAGATCAAATATAAAAAACACAACTTATACTGTAAAAGTCAGTGTTATAATAACTTCACATACCTGTGGTAGGATTTCCACACACTGCCAGACAATGAGTCCACCAAAATACCAGCTTCTCTCAAAAGAAAGTCACACTGTCATCACAACGCAATACATCACAGATTGAGTGGCTGTCAGATCAATACGAATCAAACATTAAGGAAACACAGACTTTATTATTCAACACAACCAACTTGACCGAGCGGTTCATACGCAGCTCTGATCCGGAAGAGATTCATGTTTTCTTCAGGACCAGCAGTTGCGTCATCAAAGTGCGCCACTGACCCCTACGGGTAGATTGTCGGGTCGGACACATTGTTATTATGTTATCCATCAATATCTATGTTATCATCAATGTTATCTATTGAGTTAATGACATATTTCTTTTACATTTATAAATAGAAAAGACAATAAACTCTTATTATGTATAACTCTAAATATGTATAAACAGGCTAGGCTGTGATAATACAAAAAAGATTGTTAATGATGTCATTCTGTAAAATGTGACCCTTTCCATTCATAGAAACGTGATTCTGTAAGATTTTAAACATGCTATCAAAAAAAGTGTGTGTGAAACTAATACACACTTTTTTCCATGGTGAGTTTTGACAAATACTTTTTTTTGTAGAAATACTTTAAATAGAATTTACATGACTGGTTATTCCAGCGTGGACACACTCCATATATATATTTTACATGTGTTTATAATGAATTAAAACTTTGTTGTATTAATTATACTATTAACGTTATATTTTACAACCACATTTGTAATTTTCAGCTTATAAAACGCTTTACGTTTTTGTGTTTAGTTAACACAGTTGTGTTTAGGAATGACTCAAGCTCAGGTTATGATACGTTTTATTGTAATGTCAATAGCTCAGGGTTCTGGAACTTCAAAACAGCTGTTTTATTGTTTCATGCACCTTTTCTCAAATGTTATTTTGAAGCGCTGAATTCCAGTATCAGCCCGTCACCCTCAGTTTAATCTAAAATGTGATCAACATCCTAAATTCTGTGATAGATCCTAAACCAGGTCCTGAACTAATTCAGTGCATCAGACAGCATCATAGTACATGCCATGGAGACCACAACCAAACATCGGCACAAACACTGTCAATCAAATGAACTGAGCTGACATGCAACACTCACCAGCACCCTGAGTATACAAGATGATAAACCAGTTAGTCCACAAGTTAAGCAGGTAGTATTATGACTGACAGCCAGTACAGAGTGAAAACTGTAGTTTGCAAAGTTGCAATGAATAACCGTCATTTTTGTTACTGTGTTAGAATTTATGATTGCTTAGTTTTCTGCATAGAGCGATGAGCAGTGATGAAACATTTACTTGATAGTGAACAAAACGATACAGAAAAGCATATGTGGAATTTAAAGCACTATACTATGTAAACACAAAGAAATGCTGTACTTTTAATTCCCTTTTTAAACTTTTACACAATAAATTACATTAGAAGTACAGGCTGTTTTTGCGTACAACTGCGTTTTACTAATAATACAACAATGCCAGTTTAACAGTGTTATGATGGAATAATATCACACTCTACATCTCAACTAAATATTCATATCCACGTTTCCAGGCTACAAAGCTTTGACTGCTCAAACATTGCACAGAAGTCATGGATTTACCCTATATACTGTTTGCAAACCCCAGCCATACATTACGGCACAATTAGAAGACTCAGCACATAACTGCTTGGTTTGCTGGTCATGTTTGCGACTTAAAATAAAACATTCACACAACAGAGCTGCTACAATTGTCACGGCGTGTCACTCATAAATGCTACAGGTGTTTAAAACCTAAAGACCACTAAGATTGCACTAATACAGTTGCCTTGTCTGGTGATACTACAGTAAAATCATGTGAAATATATATATATATATCTACAAGGAGCAGGCAAAACCTTTTTATATGTGTAGGAAATCAGCTGTCCCTTATTGACTATTGACACGTTTTAACATTCAGTGTGTTTAGAAGATGTTTAGGAAGAGAGGCTTATGAAGAACAGATACAGAGCTTGGACTGAGGCACACAGGCTTGGTTTCATCTTTCAGGTCAAGTCAATCCATCAGTTCAGTCCAGCCACAATCTTCCACAGTGTCTGAAATAGAAAAAACAATAACAATCAGATTTGTAGTGAAGTGTTGTGCAGGCCAGGAATAGTGGACACTGAATTTGTTCTCTGTATTTAACCCATTCAGTGAGTACACATACACACTGGAGTAGTAAGTTGTAAACACACACACACACACACACACACAAACACACACACTGCAAATCGTGAACACACACCCAAATCCGTGGGAAGCAATTGAGAGTAAGATGCTTTGCTTAAGGGCACCTCAGTTGTTTTTGTTGGAAATTGAACCGGCAACCTTCCAGTTATAAGCCTGACTCTTTAACCACTACAACTTCCCAACTGTGTGACTTACCAGAAGTACATTTCTGAGGTTAAACAAGTCTGTAGGTTACGATAACCACCTGATATTTAGATGTTGAGCTTGTCTGAGGTTGTTCTGAGACTGTGATAAAGCGATGGGTCAATAGCTGCGCAGCTGCAGTCCTGGATCAGATTCTTGTTGCAGTCGCCGAACGCCGGAGCGGCGGAGACTTTGTGATGCGAGACCTGTCCAGTCAGAAGCAGGATATCACCCAAAGCCACAGAACTCACGCTGTTCTGTGAGGTCTCGCTGACAGGGGAAAATTCTGCCACAGAGAGGAGCTCATCTCTGGAGACGGGGCTGCAGGACAAAAATTTCAGCCTATTTCAGAGACTTTTTATTGATGTGATAAGTGTGCTAATGATCTCATACCCAGCTAACAATTTTAGGTTGTAAGAATGTTTCTATAATGTTTCCATTAACTAAAAAACATTAAAAACAATATTTTGAATGTTTTAAGAATGATCAAAACATCCAGTTTTTTAGGTGTTGTATTTATGTTACTGCTTGGTTATAAGAACGTTATTCAAACTTTTTAAATTCTACAACATTTTTAAAATGTTCCACTAACTACTTAATAATGTTTTTGATATATAGCGTTAGAAAATGTTCTACTAACTTAACTGCAACAATGTTTTTTTATAACATTGAGAGAACTTTTAGAGAACAGTGGGCAATGTTCTGAGAATGTTCCCCATTAGCTGGGTACCTATTATAACCTAAGCATGAATTTGTATTCCATCTAAATATTAAAAAAATTTGCTGATGTCAGACTAACCTGACATCCATGGACTGGACACCATCAGAGAGGTCATCTGCTATATTGCCCTTTGCCTCCAATGGCTCCAGGCATATGACTGGAGATTCAGTCTTTGGTGGACCACCTGTTGTGCAAGATTAATATGTTTTAATCCAAAACAAACGCCTTGAAAATATTCAAGCAATATTCGATAAATTCAATAAATCATTATTAGAAGCTTTTGTGAATTGGGATGAGGTAAGAAGATTGTGTTGAACACTGATCTGTCATGTACTTGCTCAAAAACAGATTGTATTTATTTTAATAAAAAAAAAGTTACAGGCTGAAGCTTTAGTATTTTAAGAGATGATCAAGTTTAATTGTTGAAGAGGAGAAACACTTATTTCAGTTTGTAACTGCACCACATGAGGGCGCTATTGTGTTATTTTGCAAACACTGTTGTCCACATGCTGAGTCTATGAATGACAAGTTCTTGTGCATTTATCCAATGAAAGGAAAGATTAAGTGTTTAGGACACGCCCACTGTAAAACTAAATGAAGATAAGGTGACGTCATAAGTCAATACCTGCAGTTTCCAAGGGAGACAGAGAGACAGACTGGGAGACAGAAATTTGTGGCAGAGCTTCTCCTGGTATCTCCTCTTTCTACCCAAACACATAACAGGCAACATTATTTGCTAGTCAGTGATTTTTTGTCTTGTGATATAATCGGGTGATCAATGCATTAATCTGAGTGTTTCCAGAAACTGTATCAGACTTACCTTTAATTCTCCCTCTGTTTTCCTTGTTCTTTTCATTATCTCCTCAATACGCTGACAAATCACACACGCAAATGCAATAATCAGCCAACCAAAGTTATCAAAAACATTCTTGCAGTAACGTTATTCACAGAACATTGCATTAGTAACATCAAAAACATTATTCTTAAGTAGTTAGTGGTATGTTTAAAAAACGTTACAGAACTAAAAATGTTTAAACAATGCTCTTATAACCAAGCAATAACGTTAATACAACGTCTAAAATATTGAACGCTATGAGCGTTCCTGAAACTTTCAAAATAACATTTTAGTTTCTAATGGGAACGTTACGGAAAAGTTCTTACAACCTAAAATTGTTAGCTGGATAGTGACTGTCTATGCAGTTTTAGCTTCTCAAAGACTTAAATTAAAGTCTAAACTAAAAATTAGATTTGTTTTAAAACTAGAGATTACTAAAGGCGTGTTTAGTGATTATCATGGCTCATGACAACACTGCCTCACCCGACAATAACCCTGAGGGCCTCTTATCATCATCACCACTAAACTGTCCAGTCTTATAATGCTGTTACCTCACAAAGTAACTGAATAGCATTTATTACTCAATGTTATGGCTAGTAAAGAGAGAAAGAGAGGAACCTTCTTCCTCTGGAGTCTCTCTCGCTCCTCCTGGATTTTCAGCAGCTCTCTCTCCTGCCTCTTCCGCTCGGCCTCCCTGTGAACCCTCTGCACGGCCTCCTCTCTCTGCCAAACATCATGACACATCACAACTCCATCCACACACACACACTCATCACTGATGGGAGCTGCACGTGCACAAGTGGATGACTGGACGGATGAGTGTGCAAAACATGCATCGATGAGTCAGCTTTATTTCTGTGGGTCTTATTTGTCCTTTTTATATTTATATGAAGTTTTACTATGTGTGTGTGTGTGTTTTGATTTGTACAATATGCGTGTCCCCTTGTGCTTTGAAGGATAGTTTAAGCAAAAATGAAAATTCTTACATCTTCAAGTGCCCTCATGTCATTCCAAACCTGAATGACTTTATCTACTGAGGGACACAAAAGAATATATTTTCAAGTATGTTGGTAACCACACAACAGTGACACTTATTGACTTCCACTGTATGGACACAAAACCACTAAAACATTTCTCAAAATATCTTCTTTTATGTTCCACAGAAGACCTGAGGGTGTGTAAATAATGGAAGAAATGGATGGAAAAGACACATTTTGGTCTCCTTTTATAAAGAAATGATTGGATGAACCCTCTGACCTGTCTCTCCAGGTCATCCTGGAGATCCTTCCAGCGTCGCTCCTTTTGTTGCCTCTCCTCCAGCTCTCTCTGGCAGCGCTCCACCTCCTGTCTCTGTCTCTTCTCCTCCGCCTCACGAGCTGCCTGCTCCTGCCGCTGTCTCTCCTTCTCCTGCTGTCTCTGGAGCTCCTCAGCCCTGAGTCTGAGATCCATAGAGAAGATGATGATGTATAATTCAAAAGCACACACATGAACATGACTCACAGACCCTGGAGACCCTGCAGAGTACCTCTCCTCTTCTAGCCGTTGCTTCTCCTCCTGCTCCTTCTGAACTCTGGCCAGGCGTCGTCTCTCAGCCAGCAGCCTGGAGGCCTCCTCAGCATCAGTGGTACCTGCTTTCCCGGTGGGAGTCACTGGAGACTCTGGATGGAGATGGATGGAGGAAAGGATCCGTGTCAAGTTACTGTGATGATCCCATTTGGCCAATGTTATAAGAGATTTTTAAAGTGCTTATGAGGAATCAGATTTTCCTTGATGTTTGGAGATAAAAGAGATGATAGTATTTGGCCAAAATTATTTAAAAGGTTAAATCACAAGGATGCAAATTTTCTTTGATCATTTGAGATAAAAACGACTGTAATGTGCAGAACTCAAAACCTTTCTTGAAAAAGGAAAGAAGGTCTGTTTAAAAACATTAACATGAGAACGTCTACATGTGCACCACAGCAATGCCTTCTCACTGCTCAGAAACCTGCCTAGCAACAGTGAGGTAATGACACTGAACACCAGAGGAACTAAAGATAAGAGTATGAGAGTCAGAGCATGCAATGTTTTTAAAATGTTCCACTAACAACTTAAGAATAACGTATTTGATATACATGATATATAATGTTAAAAAAAAGTTCTACTAGCTTTACAGCAAGATTGTTCTTCAATAAGGTTGAAAAAACCTTCAAAAAAGTGTTAGCCAACGTTCCTAGGACGTTCCCTGTTAGCTGGGGATGGAAAATGTTCATAGAAAATGGGTGTATTTAAACCTCCAAAATCCTAGTAAAAAAAGTTGATTTGATCCCTTTAATGCTAAAATTTCCATAACCTGCATCACCTGCATTGTGTCCCAATTCCTTGCTTGTGGACTTCGGGATTCTCTCTGTTCTGGAAGTCTTCCTCTCTAGAGTGCTGGTGCCTTTAGTCTCCAGAGATCCTTTCTCCTCCCCTTCCCATGTTTTGATCTCTTTGCATGGAGTGGTGGCTCTGTGTCTCATTGGTGAGGGAGGGTATTGCCCCGGGGAGGCCGGAGACTGAATGCGGCTCTTACATGACTTAGATCTGAATTACACAGTGTACAGTCATAACGTATTCTCTGAATTCACACTTTTAAATCGTATATAATGTATATAATAACATGTAGCTGGCTTATTTGATATCACACAAAAGAAAAACCTTTTCGGTGTGCTGGGATTCTTGCGAGTAGAGGGGTTTCGGGTGGGGGTTGTTGGGGACTCCAGTTTTCTATTTGAGGAGTCAGCAAAGGTTTGAGTGATGCTCTTTTCTGCTTTCTCAGCCTAAATACCAAAAACAACATCAGATTTACTGTTTTAACAAAGCCAAAGTTAGTGATGTCTCAACCAACCCAGCTAACAATTTTAGGTTGGAAAACATTTCTCTAACGTTCTAACGTTTCTCTAAAAATTTACAATTATTTTGAAAGTTCTAGGAGCATTCAAAACGTACAGCTTTTTAGACATTGTATTAATGATATTGCTTGGTTCAAAGAACGTTATTTAAACATTTCTTTATCTGTAACGTTTTCAAAGCTTTCCACTAACTACTTAAGAATGTTTTTGATGTGTATGATATATAACATTACAAACAGTCTACTAACTTTACCACAAGAACATTTTGGGATAATTTAAAAGAACTATTACAGAATGTTAGCCAACGTTCTCAGAACGTTCCTTGTTATCTAAAGACCCCTGCTGCTGTGGGCTATAAATCTATGATTTATGACTGGACAACAGCACAGATCTAAGAAGATCGGTGTAGTTGCTAGGAGACCAGCTCCTCTGTGGGTTGTGTCCCACAGTGCAGCTCTCCAAATATAAATATTAGAGCTATCTGACCAAACAGTTATTGACAAGAATCTTCATCACATCCATGCAGACCAGACCTGAGGGGTTTTCAGAGTCGTCGCTGTTCCTTTGGTATCATCCGGATGTCCACAGAATGACATGCTGACCTTCTTCCGATCAGCTCTGCTGAGAGAAGCTCTATATGGAGACCTATGAGGGCTGGACGGGGCTAATCGAGGACAAAGACAAGAGACTGAGGGGTCGGAGGTCACAGGAAGACAAAGGAGCAAATAGGGGCGGGGCAGAAATCGAAATGAATTAAACAGTAAAGCTAAACAAAGACACTTGCCTCTTTCTGTCATATGGGGTAACGTAGCAGAGGAAGATGAGAAATTTCTGCTCAGGGAAGAGTCTGGAGACTCGGGCGGAATCATAAAATCTTCCACTGCAGTGAAATGCATTATGGGAGGTTCCAGAGGGAAATAAAACACAGGACACAGGAACAAGCATTTAGACCAGATGGAAGTAATATCACCACAGACATACAGATACACTGCAACAAAAAAATATTTTTAAGCTTTGTATTTGTCTGTAAAACATATCTAAACATCTTTTAAAAAGACATTTACTTGACAAGCAAAATGTTATGGCTGTCTTCACACAAGTCTTGTTTTCAGATAAATGGATTGATGAAGTTTATGCCTAAAACAAGCAGAATGTTGCCAGGCAACAAAAGTAAAGCCAGCAGGGTAAGAAAAATAAATGATCTTTGAATCACCTTAATGTTTCTTTACTTAACCAGATTTCCCTGAAAACAAGATCATTTTGCCTTTCATGTCGTTTTAATGATGTTTAGATATTTTATATTATAATGTATAAAATGTTTAGTGTACACGTAAGCTACATTTTGAAGATAAAGTATTTTTTTCAGATTAATGTTTTGCACACTTGTGTATTCGTTATTTTCAGTAAACAGGAGTCGGATGATAATGTAACTGCAGTAGCTGTGTGTTAAACTGCTTGTGGGACTTGCAGGAGACTGTTAAACTGGGATGTGGGCCTGCATATCAAATCAGGTACCAGATGAGAGCCTCCGTGCATTCCTTAGGGGCTATAATGCAGCTCCGGGCTCATCCGGATTATAGAACCTCTCTGATGTGCATCCGGATTCGTTACTGGGATGAAAAGAATATGACAGACTCCCTAGATGACAAACGTAACACTATGTTCTGTTACGGGACTTAAAGGTCCATTCATTGTCTCATCAACACAGTGCTTACATTTACCTTAAAGAAGAAGACAGAAAAAAACTTTAATTTCTCATTAATATATGTTCTTGTAGCTGTTTATTAGCAAATAAAGTTTGAGGACGAGGTGTATGTTTGAAACATTACCATGTTAAAATTCTGGGTTTTTTTTGTTCGTTTAAGGTGTCTTTTTGAGTTCTTAAATTTCAAATAAGTCCAGTTTTCTCTAAGATAAAGCTAAAAATATCAACTTTAATGTAAGCCAGGGGATTTGAATTTTAACAATCTGTACAATAAACTCAACAGTATGAGTTACATATTATGATAATATTTAATATTTCAGTGGTATTTTAAATCTCCTAACCCTTAATATGAGGATTAGCAATATTGAATATTTGCCTTAACAAACAACCTTAATTCTAAAAATCACCACAGAAACCAAAAAAGAAAATTAAGATTAATGCTGCAATGGAAAACAGCAAATATACAAAACATATGAAATCCAATAATACAGACTATGTATCTCATGCACATGCAAACATCACAATATCACAATCACTGTGATTAAATGAGGGGTGACGACACACAAAGCGGCAGGAAGTCAATACCGTATTTTGATTTGCTGGCAGGCGGGTGAGCAGCAAGGTCATTGGCTAAGGAGGCAGAAGCAGGAGAGGAGGGCGGGGCTATCTTAAGATCACCTGTACGACAGGTGATTCAAAGCACACAAAGGACAGGCGCATGAGCGTATTTCACAAGATCACAGTGGTTACAAAATATAAGTGACTTCGAAACATTGTGTCCCTGTGAAATAATGATTTATTCAGTCAGCAGTTTTCGTCTGATGGGGAGCTGCGTTATTTCCAGCAGGGAGCTTTAAAAAAATGCAAGTAGTTTTGCTAATAAAAGCTGGATGGTAATATGAAGCGCTGGGATGAAATAACTCGGAGAGCAGCAAGCAGCCGTGATCATATCAGGTTTTCGGAGAGCATAACGTCCCCTGAGGACGGCCAATAAACATTCACACGCCTTAATCCACGATGCAAAATCAAACAAATGCAAAAACTCTACCATACCAGATACAGTATATTATCAATCTACTCTGGTAAGAGTCTGAAACAGGATTATACTGTTATGTACAGTGCACAGTAAATAATTAATGCAATTATAAATGCACCACAGAATCTGGGAGGGCGTTCAAATCTCTGTGATTTCTTTCTAGTAGACACAGAAAGAGATCTGTCTGCTTCTTTGGGGGAGAGTTATAGACTTGTATAATTAAAACGTTAACAGAAATACGGGGTGTCGACACAGCAAAAAGCCTCCAGCTACGCAGTTTAGTATGCTGTGTGTGGGCACGGTGACAGTACAGTTTATGGTGTTTGTTTCCAGCTAAAACAGCCCAAATTGCCCTCTGCTCCAGGCGACAGAGATACTGCACAGACGATTTATGATGCCCCTGGGTGTTTGATACTGATTGGTCAGCGGTAACCTTGAGGCTTAGCTTCCCTGCAGCTGGGGCGACTCCTTTAGCCGCCCACCCAATATCAGCAACAGACTGACGCCTTTGTGACTCTGCAGTGGCCACATTGAGCAGCTGCATCTAACACAGCTGTCACAAGCACTGCTGATTTCCATCCACATGCCTCGCCCCGCTGCTGCTGTTTTTTTCAATATCTCTCTCTTTTTAAAACAAAAGGGCTGCACTGCAGTTTCCACACCCCGTTTTTCTGTCTTTTTTCACACACACACTACAAGCATCTCTACACAAGTAACTCACCCTCGCAGGTTCCGGGAGGTCCACCCCAGGTCCAGCGTTTGGGCCTCTGGTCCGCCTGCAGGTTGCGGTCCAAGGATCGTCGCATCAGGGCCTCCAGTCGCTCCTGTTCGTTGCGTTCCAAAACAGGGAAGAAAAGAGACTCTCTGACCGAGCTGTCGCTACGGCGGCGAAAGGATGGGGATGAGGCTGGCTCCTCCATGGCGACCACCTCGCCCACCCGTCTCTGACTCCCTCTCTTCTTGTTTTTCCTCTCCGTATGCGTGAAAGCAAAATAAGAGGGCCTTCCCTTCTGTTTCTACCTCTCTCTCTCGCCTCACCCTCTCTTGCACTCGATGACTCTCTCTCTCTTTCTCTCTCTCTTTCTCTCTCTCTCTCTCTCTCTTTCTCTCTCTCTCTCTCTCTCTCTCTTTCTCCCTCTCTCTAGCTCTCTTTCTCCCAGGTGACTGCGTTTAGACACACACAACCAGACAGAGGAGAGAACAGGCCCATGTAACTCCACCCACACCCCCCTCCTCCCCAACGGCTGACACAAACGAGCGAGCAGCACACGCGCGCAGAGTGAGTATTATAATGACACAGGTTGCATCACTAAAACTGAGAAACCTTTACAGATTATAGCTCTCTCCATCCACCTCGTTTCTCCTTCATTCTCCTGTCTCTTTCTCCCCTAGTTAGTACAGAAGCCACGTTGACTGATTAGGCTTAATCCTTTAAATCTCAGAGCATTAATGTATACAAATGAAAATTGCACAGCTTCAATAACATGCAATAATAACAGTTTTTATATATACTTGAATCTGATTGGTTAGCTATATTTGTAATTTTGGCTAAACTGTTATTTAAACCACATTTATAATAATATTCATAATTTTATATAGCACCTTTCTAAAAGCTCAAGGTCACTTTACAATTACTGTACCACAAATTACAAACGGTACAATTTCAAGATGCTTTTTGTATCCGCCTGTGATACCTCATTATTTTTTCACTGGATCCTTCTAATGAAGAAGATTCAGATGGAGATGGTGATAAATGGTTTGGTAGCTGTGAGCATACGGCTTATTATAAAACTAGGAGGTTTATACTGCAAACTATTTGCAGGTGGACGTAAGGAGGGCAGGCTGATGCGCATTCGGTTTCACTGCAGACACAGAGGAGGCAGAATTCATTTAAATCCAAGAACCAGCCAAGAACAAAGTCATCTAAAGTAGGGCTAGACAATAAAGCAGCAGCACAAACAGACAGACACTTCACAGATTCAACTTAACCATTCCCTAACCATTCCCTAACTATTCCTTAACTATTCCTTAACCATTCCTTAATCCATTCCTTGGTTCACGCAAAAATAATTTTCCCATCATTTACTCCTCCTCATGTTATTCTAAATGACTTTTTCTTCTGAGGAACACAAAAGAAGATATTTGGAGAAATGTTTCAGTGGTTTTGTGTCCACACAATAGAAGTCAATGGGTGCCACTGTTGTTTGTTTACCAACATACTTTAAAATATCTTCTTTTGTGTTCCACAGAAAGTTATGCAGGTTTGTAAGACATGAAGGTGAGTAAATGATGGAAGAATTTGTATTTTGGGGTGAACTGTCCCTTTAATGACAGTATTTTACATAAGAAATCCCTTTTGGCTTCCTAAGACACACCCTTACTATGACACACTGTGTTAGCAAAGGGTAATTTGATTTGTACATGTCACTTAACAATGGATATTGGGAATAGTGAGGTCATACAAACACAGAGAGAGTCACCAATCATTACTGCATCTCAATGGGGGAGGGGCTAGTTTTCAATCAATATACACAAATCAAAGAAAAGTTTATTTCTTGTTAGGACAAAACTCAATGTCAAAGACAGGAACTCTAAAAGGCTAAATTCCAAATAATACCATGCACAAATAACAAAAGCCATTCCTTTCAGAAAAAGACACTTTTAAACCCGAGCTCTGTATTGTGTGTCAATGGCACTGTGAAACATCAACACAAATTTATGCATTTGACGGATGCTTTTATCCAAACCACCTCAAAACTACAATTTTTATCAGAATACATTCTCTAGGAATCGAACCCCTGACTTTGGTGTTGCAAGCACCATGTTCCACCATTTGAGCTACAGGAAAACTCAAGTATGATGTCACCTAGTATGATGTCACCAAGACAGATAACAGGACATCTGAAACCAATGTAATGTAAATAACTATCACCTTCTGTCCCTTACTAAACTATACACATACTATATAAAAGTGATGGCAAATGGTAATACTGTGGTACTTTGGTATATGCCATGTATGCACCATGAGTCATGTATTTATGGCCTTGGTGATGTCAGCTGTAAAGCTAAATCATTTTATACTGCAGGCGAAGCACAATAAGAACCAATGTACCAACCAGAAACAATGTAAACAAACATAATTGCTTTATATCTGTATATGATTGGATACTCCAGGGAACCTGTAATATCTGGTGACAAACTGGCCACAAAGCAACTTTGAAATCCTATGAATATCCTAATAGTATTTTTAAACCTTGAATATTTTGGACTTTTGCTGAATTTATTAGAGGCATTCATAAACGTTGTGTTACAGTGTGCCTCAAAATGACTGTGCACATTTTGATCCAACTGATAATTTCTTATTATGGGAAAAATGCTAAAACTTTATCTGCAGAATATTTTTCAGTTCTGCTTCACCTCACAAAAATGAATGTTTTGTCCCAGTATTTTATTTATTCAAAATACAGGGGAGGTCAAATGTGAGTTAAAAAAACTTGTAGTTATTTATCATATAGTTAAACCAATTTGAACCCACTCATTAAAACATTGCTTAAATTTGCACATAACCAGAGGATTACGTTTGCCTGTGACCCCTGACCTTTTCCTCCTCCGTGCGCTGCCTCCTTTTCTCCTCGACGGCCGAGCGACGAAGCATCTCCTTCTGCCGCTGCTCCTCCAGACGCCTCCCTCGCTCCTCCAGCGAGCGAATATACTGCTGCTGAGCTCGCTGCTGTTTCTCCCAGACAGCTTGTTCACGCACAGCTACATAGACACAGATGACATAGATGACTATATATGACTATATATGACTATAGATTGACTATATATGACTATAGATGACCATATATGACTAAAGATTGACTATATATGACTATAGATGACTATATATGACTATATATGACTATAGATGACCATATATGACTATAGATTGACTATAGATTGACTATAGATGACTATATATGACTATATATGACTATAGATGACCATATATGACTATAGATTGACTATAGATGGCTATAGATGACAATATATGACTATAGATGACTATAGATTGACTATAGATTGACCTGATACTGTGAAGGCCAAGCCTCTTTCTGTCTGCTCACAATACTGATTTTGTTATACTAAGCACTTAGGTGCATTATGTCTTCTGCTGTTCAAGTGGCATTTGTTTCAGTGATGTATGGACCTGCAGTCTATTGCCCTTTCCTTTAACTTATCCAGCAGGAAGTGCCAGGAATTTGTTTAGGGATTAAACACGGCTTTAACGCAGCATGCAGCTCACCTTGGCTCCTGTCTTTTTCCTCTCGCCTTTCTTTGGCCAATCGAATTTTGTCCTTTTTGGAACAGCCATCTTTGAAAAATGAAAATAAATTTAAGTGCATAAATATAAACTTGCCTTTACACAAGTCAAGAATGCAAACAAATATTGATGATGGAGGGGGGGAAATGTAACAATGCAAAACAATTGGTTTAATTGTGTAATGATATGCAAATAAATGCAAATTCAAAATGCTTGAGGTAAACACAAACCCATCATTTTTTCGCCAGCCTGCGGCACAGACTGTCAGATTTCTACAAAGCTAAAGATCTAAAGCTGTAGATGTTTAATGTAGCTGATGGAAAACAGCTTTGCTTTTTTGCATATTTCTAGAAAAAACAACACCAACATTTATACCACACCACAAGCTATTTGTGGTAAATTCTTGAATGTGCATATACACGCACACACACATATATATTTATATATAAATTATACACATATAAAGGGAACATTTTAATACACAATGATGCATAATAATTAGTTGTTTTCTTTTTACATAAATCTTTAAAATGGCATTTTTTCTCATTTTGCTGTTCATTAAGCTGTACAGCTTGTTGTCTGTGGTGATGTATGACTTCAGTATATTTATCATGTAATAAAATCGATTAATTAAAAACTATAATTGCACTGTTAAAGGCTCAGCTTTGGGCATCCGTACAGGTCAGTCTTGAGGTATCCATCCATCCTCCTCTCACCTCAGCAGCCTGTTTCCATGACAACGGCTCAAGATGCTGGCTTTTCCCCATTTCTTCTTCAGTAAATCACAGAAAAAGAAAAAGATATATGACAAAACGTACCTGGCGGGTTTTCCACGACTGCTGCCATGTCCAGTTTCTGCATGAACGTATTCCGAAAATCAATATTTTGATAACATCTCAGCTACACAACACACGTCACTTCATAAACACACTTTATGATCTCACAACGATTGTGTTAAAATATCACAACGTGATGGACAGATAAACCCTGTTTCTCCAGCGTCTTCTTCGCATACCAACAGTGAAGCACAGAGCACAAGCTTTTAATCGATTATAACGCGCACGACAATCGCTAAACGCAGAGCGCAGACGCGCGACGCACCCGCGAGCGATGCATTACGTCATAATGTATACGTTCTATATATGGAAACAGGACAGATTCGCACGTGATACAATTTTCTCCTTTACACTGTAGTCCTTAAATTATATTAGCAAAGCATAGAAAAACATAGACATAACGTGGCTGTACGTTTATATACAGAATGAATTAGGATGTCATTTCTCAATAGCATAATAGTTTGGCCATTGTCTCCCATATGCAGTTTGCAAAGATTCAAACCATCTAGCTGTGTCTGAGTTACTGTATACTTGCGCACAGCTCTGCTTATGTAAAATATAAAATTCCTACACTTAAAGCTTAACGCTGGTACTCTGTGACTCCAGTACTCAGCTTGTAAACAATTTCTAACAACAAACCAAGGATGGCCAAGAAAAAGCTCACGTCCTTCATGGCATGTTAACATCTGTCCAAGCATGCAGACATGTGTGCTATAGGCTACCTTTGATTTTCACACTGCAACACACGTGACAATGAGACCCAAACACAATGACTAATACCACCAAGCCTATGGCTACACACATACACACACACACACACACACACACACAAACACTATAATTATAGTGCCTTTTTATATCCATACCAAAACCCTTTATACTCATGTACTGTACCACAAAACATCTAATAAAAATCATTACACCACTTTGTACAAATGCAAAGGAACAATGTGGGTTTTTCACATGTGGGATACCATAGCATAATTTATCAAGTATTATATAATACCGTACTATATAATATACTATATAACATATTTAATTTGAATAAAAGCAGTTTTGGACAATGTCAGAAAATTCAAAGGTTTTAAAATACAAATTTTGGAATTGTGGTTTTTAAAACTTGATTTTATTTCAAAATCACTGGTCTCTGATCAAAAGTAACAGGACAAAAAGCAACCATGAATATTAGCTTAACAAAATGATTAACCTTAAAATTAATAGGTTTTCCATAACAACTGTTATGCACTTTCAAAAGGACCAATTCAGCAAGAACTCAACCTAAGCTCTAAGAACTCTTGCATCAGTTTGTCTAATTGCATACAAAAATACTTATTGTGATTATTTGCTTCTGAAGTGATAACTTGCCAAAGTAAAGATTCCATTTTAGCACATTGGGCAACTGGAAAACTTCTTTCATAAATTTTGCAGCTCTGTAAAATAATTCAAACATTTATTACAAGTAGGCAAAAATTAAGAATAAAAATGTATTTAATTAAAAAATTAAATAGAAATCACTGATTAATAGAACAAGGAGCTAACCAGAGACAGGCTTTAGGAACAATAGACCATCGGCTAATGCATTATTGTGTGCCCAGTGAATCATGGGAAATTAAAAAAAACTTTCAAAAAGACAAAAGGCGTTTTAGACGTATCAGCTTCCCCCACAGATTTGTCCTTCACTCCACAGAGTTGAATTATTTCTATTAGCATACAGACTGCAAGACCAAACATAAAATTGGTTATCTTTTTATTGCGAATCCAGGGATTCTGTACTTGTAGCTAAATTCCACATGATGTGAAATAAATATAAATACACTAAAAGATAACAAAATGGATTAA
>JAZGTK010006779.1:0-20296 GCA_036877625.1 Ambastaia sidthimunki | reverse complement strand
TAATGCCATACAATCACTGTTAACAGCCAATAATGTTAAAGTCAAAATGCTACATTTTCACAGATTAATGGTGTAAGTTACTGGGTGTTGTAAGATACTAAATGGTCTGTAAGACAGAGTATAACCAGGCCCATGTGCAATGTGCACATAACGAAAGCACATAAACCACCCACTGTGTGTATCATCATTACTGTGAGCTCTCTGTGAACCTCTGTAGGTGTGACTGTACAGCAGGTACTTGCTGAAGTCAAGTAATACAGGTGTGGCTCACATGTTCAATAGTAGAAGCTTAACCCACAGGTGACAAGCTCTTACAGAGATGTTTGTCTGTTAAATAAGCTGTTATGTAAGAAGTGTTTGATGGCTGAACTCTTCTTCCTTTTTTGACTGCCAGTTAACCTTGTGGATGTAATTTAGGATTATCTAACATTTTTGACCTACTGGTTTATGATTTGGCAAACATCTAGAAAAAACTGATGTACATTATAATTAATGGTATCTTTCCAAGCTGTAAACAATAGGGCAAAATAAAAGTAAAACAAATCAAAATTAATACTGTGCATGTTCACAGCTGTTATTTAGGCAAACAGAACCAAAGACGTCTTTTATATCCCATTTTAGTTTGATTTTTTTTAATAATCGTTTAAAAATTGAAGTTTTATAAATTTAAAATTTTGAAATTGCTTCAAGTCTCAAGCCTCCATTAATCATACTTGCATGGAAACAAGCGACCAGTACATTTATTTATTTATTAACTTGATTTCTTCTTTTGTGTTCCGTGGAAGAAAAAGTCACTATTTTGGATGAGGGTAAGATGAGGGTAAATGATGACAAAATGTTCATATTTGGTTAAAATGTTCCCTTAATTACACTGCATTGTTCTGGGTAGTTTTCCTTTACTCTATACCAGGATTTTCCATTGACTGAATTGTCTATAGAGACTTGTGTTTGGGATGCTGGATTAATTTTGTGACAGAACGTGCAGAATCTGTCAAATATAAATTTTCCAGGACCCGGGCCACATTAGTCACCATCTATGTCTTGTTTCTCTTATGCTTCTCACTTTGGCTGTACTTTTCTAGACTGTTCCACATATCTGAAATCAACATGTAGCTCATTTTCTTCTCTGCCTATATTTGTAAAATCTTCTGTTATAGTATTTTTTCTAGTATCAGTGTTGATTTATAACGTGTTTGCATGATTATCTGAGTTTTGAAAATAGTTAAAAAAACCTTAAGCACTATAAGTGTCTATACGTTTTGTTAGGAGATACAACTGACACTGATTTATTTACATTTATGTACATTTTGTTATATCACTTACACTGACCGGTTTGTAACTCAGTTGCCGACCACAGACTTTTACCCTGAACATGTGTAACAATGGATGGATTATGTCCTTTCAGAGACACCAGTCTGGGAAGCAGAGACTTACAAACAGTTAAATGATGACAGACACATGACACGGTTCAGTCTGTCCACACACACACACAGAAAACACATTTGTCCAGACACATTCACAGCATCTCTACCAAACCATCTGGTTTCCATTGTAACCCCCTTCTGTGTCCCTCACTGCTTAAAGAGGAAAAGATTAAAACTGTCTACATGTTCATCCGTGGAGGTATTTTTATCTAAACGTGTTGCAGTAACTTGACTCTGTTTGTCTCACAGGTCTCAATTTCATCTCACGTTTTCTCTCTTTTTTTCCCTCTCTCACTGTCTCTCTCGCTCTCTCTCTCTCTTTCTCTTTTTCTCTTCCTATTGATTTAAACCAACTATCTTCTCATTAGACCTCTTAGCCTTCTTAGCACTGATTGTAATTCTTGTTTGGTCAACCCTGACCTAAAAAAAAGACAACGGAAACAAGACGAAAGCTTGAAGTTCAAGCCTAATTTCCTGACTAAAGAATGGGCCAGTGGGGTCTTGAAGACTCGGACTGTTTCCCAGCCATCATTTGATGAATGTCCAATTATCTCATTAAAATGAAAATGTCTAACTGTGCCTGAATGTTGTTCCACTGTTCTGTTAATGTGTCATAAGTCATTTATGTCATGAAGACTAATTGCAGGCAGTTAGCTAGCTAGCCTAATTTTAAAAATATGAATCTATAAAAAAAAATATGAAAAGTTAAAAACGTTTATGTATGCACCTGTAGTTGTTTTTCAAAAACATTTGTAATCCAAGAGTATAATCCAATATCATATAATTTACTATGGAAGAATCAGATGTAATGAGCATATATTTATTTAAAAGTTGGTAATAAAATTTAAATATGATAAGGAATTGATATATTTAAAGATGTATATACACTTTGATGTACATACATTAAGTGATGCATTTATGAAATTTGTATAGTGCTTTTATTTGCAGAACACAACGACATTTGAAAGCTCAAAAACCATAGAAAACAATTAATTTTCTAAACTTTTATTTTTGAGGGAATTGGTCCTAAATAGCATTTTTGCCAGGAACTCTATAATAGCAAGCAAGACATAACATTTTTGATGAACATGTTATTTGTTGTTTTTAAATTCTCTGCTGTGGCAGCATAACAATGATGAGCAATTCCAGCTATTTCTATCTGGGTTTTCGCAGGTGTAGGAATCCTGTCTTTGGCTGTTGACCAAGATAAAATCACTCACTGCTGCAGAATTAGCCTCATTATACTGACATTTGAAACTGAATTTTCCACAATTATCCTAAAAACTTGGATTACTAATGAAACTGGGCAAAGATCCTCCACCTGTTTAATGAACTTTACTTTTTCACTGGAATGCTATGTCCCACTGATGTGACCCTTTAACAGGAAGTCAATCCTTCCATTGTGGACAACCCAAAATAGGTTTAAACTGTTGGTAGAAGGGCATCTGGGCATAATGTGTGGAGCATGATTCTATCCAGCCTTTCTCTCAGTATCACCGTTTGATCAAATTACTTGGAACAATATACCTGCTCACCTCACTAATACAGGTTGCATGACTACTCGACTAGTTGGTTAGTTCTGCCAGTGGTCTGTGTCAGCTATCATCATCATCGTTTTCTGTTCAAGTTTCTCTATCCAGTAAGGATATCAGTCTGGTCAGCGAGGTGATCATATGTTTTAAAAATTCTGAAGTTGTGAATTAATCAATGAACTTTCTTTATTATACTTTGTCAGAATGCAGAAATTTTATGAACACCATATGTAAGACGATTGTCCAGAGTTGTGAGGTTGATCTGAGTTAACCACACCTGGCTTAAGGAACACAATGAGTTTCTTTAGGCAATTGGAGAGTTCTATTGATTTTCTGTTGCCTGATTGTCAAGCCAAACAAATTCTTAGCCCAAGGGACTTGGCAAAAGGAAAGTATGGAAAACTTTCCCTGTGTTTAGTCGCTAGGCATCACCTCTCAAAGGCTTGGCTACACTTAAAACCCTACAGGCCCGTTCACACCACATGTTATGCAACCAAATGACATGAAAGTATAAAATGTCCACAAACAACTGTTTGCAGACAGGTCTGATGCCAAAGTTCTATAATTCTTTCAAAAAATAGTTGCATACCTGAATAAATTGTTTGTTCTGGAACACATAAAGAACCAGCTTAGAAGAAGCAGAATCCATCGCTCAATTGATATATAAGCAAAAACAATCATTTTAGAAAAGAAAAAGCTCTTTTTGATTCCTGTAGTCTTTTAGTAATAACAAAAAGCGGTTAGCGAAATCTGTTTGAGAGGCCTTACTATTAACACAAAATAACTGACACAAAGCAGGGAGTGACGTAAGGTGATGGGCCAAAACGCTACACTGTAAACATTACTCAGCCATCAGCCTTCCATTTATCAGAATTAGATGTGCCGAAGGCCAAGCTGCTATTTTCAGGTCTGATGTAATGGGTTTCAGTTGAGGGTTTGGGATTTGCTACAGATGTATACTGTAGAACCTCGATACAATTTAAAGTGTGATTTCTGTTTTGTCATTGTTACAATTCTGTTTGTTTGGTCATTCTGACCAGTCTAACACAGCATCACTGGCTTAGCAAAAGTGAGTTTGTTTTTAAGCAATGGCAAATGGAAGGAGTTTAAAAACCTGATTAAAAATTACCATTATTTTATACAACTCTCTTTGGTGCCGCTTGGAGATACCACATTGCCACACATAAAAAAAATATCAAGAGTCTAGTGAATAAAGAAGAAGGGATAAGCAAGTTTTAATCATGAATATGTTTGAATCAGCACATACTTCTGTGACCAAACAAAAGTGTCTTGTATTATGTTCTATTTCCTGTAAGATCAGTAACCTGTTGAAGCTGACACACAATATCTCTATCCATCTGCTCTTGCTCTTCTGTTGTGGATTGTGCTATAAGCACTCGGCTCACATAAAGGCCTGTCCTGTGTAGTGGACCCCTCCTTGCCCCACCCCTGCTTTTGAACATTTCCACTATGTCGCCCAAGTGGCAGAAAATTGAGGAACCTTTGTTAGCCTTCACAAGTGAGAAGAAAAGGTTAGTGGGTTTGGAAATGGAGAGGGTCTAGAGAATGATGGATGAGTGACATTTAATCTGCTGGGTCATTGTTCAGCAATCACTTCATTATTCCCACATGACTCCACACGCAGAAAAGGTGTCAGTTACGGTATTTCCTCCTTATGAGAGACTATTACTTCACTTTGTACTACCCTGTTTGAGGAGCCGAAGAGCCCGTTTCCATTTCGTTGAGGAGACAGTGAAGGTCTGGTCCAAACTCTTCATGTTTTGTTGTCAGCAACACTCAAGTTTACATTATAAAGACAGAGTTGCTGTGCCATGACTGACAAAAGTTTTAAATGAGTGCGTTTGCCCGCATTGAGTAATGATCATACTGTCAGCACGAGTTTGGAGATGAAACACTAGGCAGAGACGAAGCTTTCAACCACTTCACATCAGTCAGCCTGGGTAACAAATGCTTTCTCATCATGGCTGAGGATCTGTTGTGTTGTTTTATATGTGGTTGTGGTAAGACAGGCTAGATTAAGGACATAAGATGTTTTTCAAGTCGAGCTGTAATTTGTTTTTTCCTATATGCGGACTTTCATTCTTTGTTTGTAAAAGTAAATAATGGTCACTAAGACAGATTCACTGTTTACCTAAATTACCAATAGCGGGATCATTATTTTAAACTTTGTAGCCCCAGAGTTGGTTACAGAGAGACATATCCACAAGATGTTCTTCTCTAAACAGCAATTCTGGAATTCTGACATCCGTATCATGTATTTATGGATTTGTGGCTTTTAGAGTATCAAAGCAGAACAACTACAGGCCAGTCATACAAACATTGTCACTCAGTGGATGTTGCAGCAGAAATGTATTGTCAAACATCAAAAGCGATAAAAAAGTTTCAAAGCCTCTGAACAGATGTTCCATCGTTCTCTTGCCTCATGCCTAGAGAAAACACAGCCGTGTAGCAAGATGATAAAGGGTTCGCTAACCCAAAAATGTAAAATTTCCATCATCGACATTTATTCATCCTCACATCTTTTCTGTGTTATTTTGTTTTTTGCTCCACTAACCAAAATAGTTTCAAAAGAAGCCAAAGCGGAATCAATCATTGCGTGTTGTTGTGCAATACAGACAGCGAATGCAGACAAGCCAATTAACACAAGAATGAAGTGTTCCAGTGCTGTTATACAAAATATCAGCACTCTTGGAATTCGGCTTATACATTCAAATTAAAATTTGATATTTAGAAGAATGTTCATGCCGTGTTTTTTTCAGTTAAATGAAAGTAAACTGTAACTCAAGCTGTAAATTACTTTGATCGATGGCTAAACTTGAAGACTACAGGGCTGTAGCATAAAAAACAGGTCTGGGTTGTTTCTATGTCAGTGTAATGTGCATGCGCTCTGGTTTGTGTGGCCTGTTGCTTTTAAAATGCATTATGACAGTGATGACCCCTCACGCTCCAAACACATACTGAACATGTGTACAGCCAGTCAGAGATGATTTGTCATATTGAAGCCGTCGTCTAAGCCTTACATCTTCCAGACATGTCAAGCAGTGGTGCTGGTGTGAAAGGCACAGGTTTGCTTCCAGCCAACACCCCCCACCTCCACCCAGAATGTCACATATTATTTTTGCTTTAGAAAGAAGGGAGAAATCTAATCTTGTTTAGCGATGGTGGCAGTTCCCAGTGCAGACTCCCCAAACTGAACTTATCGACCTTGAGCTCTGTAATGCTTGTGGCCATACGTTTTTCAGCTGAGGATACAGGCTGAATTAAAGTCTCTGAGATAATCTACCATCTTCTGTCTCTAGCTTCATACCACCACAACAAATGTTTCAACTCTCCTGTTCACCGTAAAGACATTAATAAGCAGAGAATTTACAAAGCTGCTTTCAGTTCACTAAAAATGTCAATGGTGGAGTCAGTTTCAGCACTTTTCAATAACTCCTGCCATGGCCCTTTAAAAAGGTCAGAGTCAAACATAAAGACATGTTTAAAACCAACTATGTAATTTTCTTGTATCCCTCACTGTTACCTTACTTTACCATTAGTATCTTGAGTATCTTATCAATTTTTTCTAGGGTTAATATGAATGGAAGTAAATTGAAAATAAAATTAATTCAGACAGCACGGGTATGTTTGCCGTGACTCAGAAAGACAGAAACGAGCAGGAGATGAAAGAGGGAGACCTTCATTAATCAGCTGATGTAGGATCTGCAGGACTTCCCTAAATAGCATCTCTGAACCCTTCAATCCTGTAAGACCACAATGTCCACGGCTGAAGACTTGAGGTACTTGTGTGAAGTCAGGTGTTGTGCCACGTGGCAGGAGATGTTTTACATTTTTGTCTGACCTGCTGTAGACTCTGAAGGCATGATTGTGCAGAAATGAGGAATGTTCTCTTGGTGTTCACTTTAGGAGCTGACAAATTTAGCATCAACATATGGTAGTATGTTGACTTCTAGAGGTTTTCTAGATCATTCTATATCAAGTTTTCATGTGATATTACCCATTTTTATATTTCTTATTTTTACAGTAGACTTTTGTGTTACAATTTGGTCTTGAACAAATTAATATTCTAATTAGACAGTAAATATATACTTGAATGTGTTTATCCTGAAAGCAAAATTTATATTTTATCTTAATTATTATATAAAAACAAAAACATTTTAAAATATAGCTTCTATTAAATTTAACGTCATACTTATTTGTTTGGAGATTATTTAGAAAAACTGGATCACATTATTTCATTTAGGCTGGGCTGCTTCCTTCATTGCGCTGATTGCATAGCTGACTGCTTGGATTTCTTTCAGAAAAATCACAGGTGGATCTTCTCTGGGTGACAGCTGTGATCCTGCAAGGTTGTACCCTTTCACCTCTAAAAGCCTGGAGACCCTGCTGACTTTGTGGTGGAAAGAATATAAAACACACACACCTACTCACATACAAACACACTCAAGTAGGCATAAACAATCACAGATGGTCCAGCAACAGTTTGTTATGCTTATAGCAAACTACCAGCACAAAATTATACATTGTCTTTTAAGTGATCCAAGTTTACGTTTCTGGTTTGCTGTGCTTACAAACTGTTGTGACTGTTTTAAAAGTTTTTTGCTAACCGTGCCAAAGTTTTAGTGACTGTACAGTCAAAAATACATATTATAGCTGAAAGGATATCCACTCAAATGCACATTTACATTATTTTAGAAAGGCGAAACTGTTGCTCTATTCTTTAAATGCACACACACTGTTTCTCGCTCCAGGGGTCCTGGAACATATCCAAGTGTGTTTGAAGACTTTCTTAGATCATAGTGAGGGTGGGCTGGGGGTGTTGGGCTGATGAAAGACCTTTGGTGTGCAGTGGGATCGCCCAGGACTCTGGGAGCTGGGTGCTCCTCCTTTTGTCCCATTGACCAGCAGAGGGACATGCTGTCATTCCACACTGACCCCGTCGAACCCCCTCAGACTGGCTTCACTGGAGGGGGTAGACCCCTGTTGTCAACCTCCTCTGATTGATGGTCCCAGAAAACAATTTCATCTCCTCTGAATCACTGTGAGCTTTTACTTTCTCCTCTTTCTTTCTCTTCTTTATCTTGCACTCATGCTCTCTTGCTGTTCTTCCAGTAGATCTCAGCTATGAATAGAGGTGAGCATGTTAAAGAGCTCTGAGAATATCCCACAGTGGCTGAGAGGAGATGCTGACTGGGCCAGTGTGAGTCTTGGCCTGGGCTCATGACATCAGTGCTAGTGCAGGAGATGCAGATGAAAAGAAGTCTGGATTATTTTTGGAGAACTGCTGAAATGTGAACCGTGTGCAATCTGGATTCTAGAATGGATTCTGGGCTGTATTTATATACCATTTATTTATACCATACCATTTATAGCAGCTCCTTAATTCAAAACGTAAAGGCTCTTCTCTGGCTGTGATAGCTGATATTGATACTCACTCAAGGAATATCTCACCCAAAAATAACAATGCTGAAAAAGAATGTGTATGATTACCCTTTTCCATGGAGCACAAATAGAGTTATGTATAGTAAAATGTTTAAATACTCTTTACTGTAGCTGCTAAAAATGACTTAATAAACGTATAAGCTGAACTTTGTATATGGTGACAAAAGCTGTCAAGCATAATTTTCAGGGTAAAATGTAGTAATGACTAGTCTTTACCCCACACAAACCCCCACTATCATATGGCTACAGAGGACTTACAATGTAGTTTGTGGGCCAGATTTAGTAAACAGGGCAAATTACCATGAGATCACAATTCCAAAAACGGATGGAAGTGGAAATTTCTGTGGAAATGTTACTGACAAGGTGTATGTTAAAAACACACGCACAACCTCTCATTTCCTTAATGACCAAGCAATCTACCAAGAGCAAATTAAAAATAACATGACTTGGCAAACGATACTGTATGTTCGGATAATGTCTTCCTCTGGCATTCTGCTAGCTGTTACTAAATCTGGTCCTAAAAGTGGTATAGGCAACCTTTATTTTGCTTTTATGCTTAAGTGCCCCTGGTCTCTATTCACTTTCATTGTATAATAAAGCAACATGCATATTCTTAAATTTCTTTTATGTTCCATGAAGTTGTACTAATTCAGAACAACATTAAGTTACATGATGATAAATTCATTTTTTGATCTATCCCTTTAGAACATGGATGTGTAACTTTTTAAAACATCTTCATTTGTCTCCAATACAAGGATTTTTTATGAATGGCTGGTTGTTGTCACACGGCAGCCAAGTCTTGTAAAGTGAAATTCGATTTCACATGTCCTGTGGAAAGTTCTACTCTAAAGAATGATTTTTTTCATCTGACTGTCTTGCTCTTGCCGTCTTGACACCAGTGACATTTTATAGCATAACTTTAACATTAGCTTTGTGACCCTGTAGTTCTCAAAACCAATTTTCATCACCCCCTCCCAGCAAAATCCAAAAAGTGAAAATATATATTTCCATGGAAGCAGAAATTTCAATGAAAATAGGAGGAATGTTCTCCAGAACAGGCGTCATGCCGTGTGTGATCCTGCATCCTTCCACAACAGCTTTCTCATTACTTTTCTATTACTTTGTTTATTTTGTTTCATGGAAATCCCAATTTACCTCCTGAAGCAATTCAGAATGGTGGTCTTTGTCAGGCCTAGTTTTTGTTAGACTTTAAATTTTTGAGGAAATTCCTAAAAAGGTTGCTTCAATTTCTTGATACTGTACAATTCTGGAGTGTTTTGAGTGGAAGGCCCGTAGTCGATTTACTATAAAAAGCACATATTAACATATTCTGTGTGGGTTCAGACTACTTAGAGTGCTTATTTAAGCTTTTTGCTTAGATATACAATCCCCAATCCCTGGTCACTTCCTACATCAATGCAGCCAGAACAGGGTCATATTTTAACCAGCACATTCAGTAGGCCTTGCGTATATTATACACCACTGATCTCAGACCTGCAGGGTTGTGGGGTTTGGCCTTTTGACGGATGCTCTGCGGGGCCTTAGCCTGGCGGTGAGGTCTGGGGTGTTATCTTTGGAAAGTGTTGACAAGACCGAACTTTAGGAGCACAGAGTAGCGTGTCTGCTCAGAAGACACATAGAGTTAGTATTACAGGCATACTTCCTGTGCAGCACCATGGTGAATAGTGAGAAAAGGGGATACAAAGACACCAGGGAAAAGAGAAGACATAAAGTAGATAAAAACAGAAGACAAACTGTATTCAGCTTTACAAACTGAATGTATTCTGTATTGGAACAAGGCCTCTAAAAAGTAAAGCTCAGCCAAAAATGTAAAATCTGTCATGGAACTCAAAATGAAACATTTTTGTAGATGCTTTGCTCAGGACATTGATTGACAGTGTTGTTTTGTCAGGCAGGTGGGGATGTCTCGTCATATTAAGTCATAAAAATTATTTTAACATCCAAAAATTGACACGCTTTAGCATTAAGAAGTATATTAACGTGTGATTCTCTCCCAGTTTGACCAGCATGTTTAGTCTGCCTCTCACAGTGGGCCGATTTAATTTGGTACTACAGTATAAATGATATATCATTAATGGAGTTAATCCCAGACTAAAAACAAAGAGATCTGTTGTTTCTACTTCTCACACCTTGTTGGTCCAAAAGATCCCTTAAACAAACAGAAGCTCCAGTACTTGGAGCTTTTCTCCTTTGAACATAAACTGTTTGCTTTTGAGTCTGGTTGCTAACACACAGTAAGAAAGAGAGAGAATAGGGAAAAAACGGATGACAGAGAGGAAGAGAGGGCCCTCCATGTGGTGGCATGGGAGTTGAATGCACCCCAAGAGCCTGGAGTGAGAGCCTCATTCTCTTAATGCAGAAATTCAGTCTTTTTTTACGTTCATCTGTGAGTTGCATTTTATTACACCAGCTATCCATCTGGAAGGACCCCCAAGAGTTGGACGGCTTATAGATATTTTTTATGGTTTTTGCAAGTTGTGTGGTGCATGACAAATTAGCACTTGGGAAAAGTGCTTGGCCATCTATTCTTTGAAACAGCATGACTGTTGCCCGCTCTGGCACATGGAGGGTTCCGGCAACATAAAACATAGCTCAAAGCAACTTAACTGAGGGGAAGTTTCTCAGCTTGACCAGATTTTCTACATATTCCTTTCTACTTTTGCGAACGTCTTTGCCACGGGAAAAACATTATGACTTTACAATGGAGGAAGCACGGTTGAAGTTTGTTGACGGTATGATTCAGCGGTCTCAAATTATTTTATTTTGTTTTTCTTTAGTGCTTTGATATTTATTTTTAGCCAGCTTTGGATCTGCTGCCCAGTGTCCTGAGATGCTCAGAAATGGGAGGTGTTTGCATCTCGCGCTTCCAAGACTCATAAACTCCCACAGGAATGTGGAGACTTTTGTAATATCCACTTTAACAAAGCCACTTGTGACTGACTCATTTCTTCTTTGAACATTTCATAGGCTGTTTAAAGTCTGTACAAAAAGGTTTTGTCTTCAATTTCAAAGTTTTACATACTCTTTCTGTTTTCATTATTTGCTGAAAAGCTTTCCTTTTTTGATCAACAGACCGCAAAACATAGAAAACTCTAAGAAGAACTTAAATACTGCATGCTTGTAAGAAATATAATATCTGTAAAATGTTTCAGACAAGTTCTTCTGTTCTGTACATCAACCACATGCAGGTTAATATATTTAGCAGAGGCTCCTGTATTTACACTCAATTAAATTTAGCTTGACTCATCTTCCCCTGGCATCTATTAGTGTGGTAAAAGTAATGGATAGGGTTTATTTTTCTGTCTAACCCAATTTTATCTTGAGCATAGGGAGCCAGAAAGATCTACTGACACAAATTTCACTCATTTGTGTCACAAGAAGACTCAGGTTGCAGGTATAAATATATGTAGTTCTGTTTTGAATGCCTTAGATCCATGTGCCAGATGGTTCTGTGGCCTGCTCAAGTTATTCTGCTCCTCTTTGGTTAAAACACTTGTCTGGATCCATGTGTGTAATAAGTGGAAAGATATGAATTCAGTTTTGACTAGCTAGCTACGTGTGCTCAGTTTCAATGTCTTGCCATTCTGAAATGTGTTGGTATCCCGAACCAAGTATGTGCTATATTTTTGGCGTAGCTACTTTGGCGTAAACTGTCTTCTTTAAAGATTTCTCTGACTATGGTCATGGAGGACCAGCAGTTTGAAGAGAATCTTGCTGAGCAAGTTAGCCGAACTGTTGACATGTTTATTACGAGCTGCCCTAATAATAACACATCCAGTTTAATGGCAGAGACATTTGATGTTAACTCTAGTGCCCCCTTGAGGACTGAGGTTTGTTATGACCACAGCAATGCAAGAACGCACGTTATTATGAATGAACCGCAGACTTGCAAAGCGCTGGCCAAACGTTCCCATAGTATGCATTTTCATACTTGCATGAAATATGCTACTGGCCTAAGAAACAATACAAATAATTTGGCGAAATAATACAACCATTTAATGTGAAGTAAACATTTGAAAAGCAGATATATTGTATCTAATTATCTTCATATGTTAAGACCTAAAGCAGAACCAGGAGACCAAATCATTCATTATCATGCAGAGGTTACTCAGGGTTACTCATCATTTGGATGCAGTTGTTGGGTTTCTCAAGGAGAGAACAGATTCTAATGCAGGTTCTCGAGTCTGACACGGGTGGAACATAGGAACTCTTTCCAATTGTTTGGGAGGAAATTTGAAAAACGTGTGCATGGGAAAGAAAGGACTTTAGACATTGTGACGGGCTGATGGCACAGCATCACGACACGTGTGTATGTCATCAGGCCGTGTTTTGCTAAGGCCTCTCGCTTTGCTAATGGATCATACTTTGATTTTCTGCCTCATCTGTTCTTTCAGTCAAGCTGTCAGAGTGATTTTAAGGTGCTGTAGTTTTGCTAAAGAGGCACAACCAGTGTTGACCAGTTAACCAGGCTGGAGGGCCAGTTCTGTTTCTGCAAGCATAAATTAAATGCAACAGCACTATCAGACCTTGTGGGCCACTGATGAATTTGAGATGCATAAAAATATACATTAAGGATTTACAGTTTTAAAGGGATAATACAGAGGAATGGTTTAATGTTAGTTAGTGATGTGCATCACGAAAGAAGATACACACAGAGAGAAATTGATTCTATGATTAGTTTTGTCCCTTCATGCATACTTACAACAGCATTGCTATTCCTGCAGTTTGAATTAGTACCATTATTAATGGCCACTCTGCTAAGACCAGTGGAATAGATTTCCATGATTTTCACACAATGTATTAAGTTGCAGGGACAGTCCCACAGAGCAACCTTGAGTTCAATTTATATCTCAGTCATTTGTATTGAGTTTCAGCCTGGCTCAAAATACAACGCATGTAAAAAGAGAAGACCTAAAAATATAACTGTGTGAATGTTTATGATTTAGTTATTTTGCTGGAAATTCAACAAAGTGTTTTATACTTTATATATATATATTACTTTAAACATTAAATAAGCAATGTGATGTGTCTGGCACATCCTCAAGTTAGCGTGTGTTGATGCAGCACCACTGTGTGTGCTGGGTAGCGTAGGGTCTGTGGTACGGTGGTTAGACTACATGCTGTAGTGCAGATTGCAGGCTCAAATCCAGACTGGGATGGGGTGGTGAGATTTGTGAGTTTGATAGCAGTTTGATGTACAATATAAGAGAGCACATCCATGGAGTCTAAAACGAAATAACTTTAGATAGTGTTTTTGCATATAATTTAATTGGCTTCAACTTTGAGACCGATGAGGCATTTTAATCCAATATTTATATAATTTGAGAAGTTTTTATTAATAATATTTATCATATTTTCATATTTGTAATAACATTTACTCATGTGTTCTGTCTACGAATTGTGATAATACAAAGAAAAAATGTTTACTGTCATTTAATGCAACAACACGTTATTTACCACCTATAATCCAATTTAACCAGGCACTAAATGCACTGAAAAAAGTATTAAAAAGTATTTAAAAGTATTTAAAAGTATTTTTAAAGTATTAAAAGTACTGAGTATTAAAAGTCACTGTCATTATTTTTAGCGATGCTGTGCAGCAGTGATTCAAAATCAGGCTCCACTATAAGGAATTGTACCATGTCAGTTGCAGTTAGCACAGATATGTGTTTAGGACAACACCTGATTTGCATAATTCTGTTACTGTATCAGGCACCATTTCGTAGGAAATTTCCTGTATGTACTTGTATAAATACTATAAATTTGAGAAAACATGGAGAACTTAAGTTTAGCTATCATTTACAACTTAAAAATAGTATTCAGATGTTACTCGTAGTGAATTAATTACATTGGTGAAATCTGTTCTTAACCAGGCTTACAGAAGTTAGCAAAGTTTAACCTTTCAGTAAATCAGTTGCTTAAGTCTGTTCCCCAAATGTTTAATTTTCACAAGTCATTTTTCATGAGAGGTAGAGAAAAGTAGTGGTTGAGGTACATTCTTAGTATTTAGCGCTTTGTCACTTTCTGAAATCCAGCTAAACCGTTCCAGTCTAAAGAGGTTTCATTTTCACATTTGCAAGTGTGAAGTTTACAACAGACATAGAAAGGCATCGGTATGCTGGCAAGAGAGCTCCACACAGATCCTCTGCTTCTAAAGTGTTTTGAGTGGTCTGGCAGAAGGGATGGAGAGGAAACCTCAAGCTTTCAACAGAAGCTTGATCAAAGCTGTTCTACCAGGGTTTCCATTGTACAGCCATTGAATGGAAGGACAAAAATATCATCTGACACGACTGTCAACAATCATGGAAACCTCCGGCTGAGTCTGCAGGCCCTTTCTGCTCACTTGTCTTGTCTTCCAAAGGAACAATCAGCCTCTGATTAAGAATTTTGAATTGTTGATCCATTTAAGGTCAAAGGTCATGCGGGTGAGGATTTGAAGCCGTGATACACGCTGTGCTTCTGAGGACAAACACATTAGCCTAGTTTTTTCTATTTGTGGGTACAACTTGTGAAATAAAGATCAGATGGAAGCAGCTGAATTTGTTTAAAGATTTTTTTCTTAAATGCTTATTTTTTGTTATGGTGCTGTATCATCTGAAATGATGAAACTTTCATTTCACATGATGATTTGCTTAACTTGTCTAGGATTTAATGTGACTGTCCTTGTTTTGTGGTCTTGATTGTTTTATGAATAAAGTCCTTTCAAGCTATCTTTAACCAGCTAGGATCACCATACTAGTTTGGGTTAGTGTATGCTGGTTTAGCTTGTCTCCCAGCTAAGCTTAGGACTGGTTAGTACTGGTAGTTATTTTTTAGCAGGGCAGAAATCTTAGCTTTTTCGTTACAACAAAACACTAAATACTTTGACCATCATTCCTTCAAATAGTAAATCATGTATGTTCTAAGAGCAAACCTTGTGTTGTGAGAAATCCAGCCGTTTTGAATCAGTGTTTAAGTGCCTGGCAAAAGAAGTAATTCCGGTGCTGTGTATAAACTTGCATGAAAGGATAAATAGATGTCACTCCAGCCATGTTTATTGAACTTCTTTAGCCCCGCCTGTCAACCATCATGAGAACCATTTGGTTCAACCTGAAGACTGTTTTGAAAGTCTTCCCGATCTGATTGGTCATTTCTAATGATCATATTGAATGAATCGTATTCTCACACAGACCCATGATCTGATATTTATATTTGTATTTTAAATATTTACGGCTTTAATGATTTGTATATTTCTTTAAACTTTATGTAAACGCAGCACATGCAACCAACGGTATTGTGATGTCTAAAATGTCTCAGTGCTAAATAGAATTAGGCTTCCTATATAATCAGACGACCTGGATAAAATAGCACTTTAGTCTTCAGTCTGACATTGTAAACAAACTAGGTTTCCTCACAGCCCGGTGAGCCTGACCATGTTGTTTATTTTACTCATTACCTAATGTCCTCCTCTCTTCCGCTTACCCTTAAGTTAAATTGTATTCAAATCACATTTCGTTCTTCGACTGCCACTGTTCTTCATCCAAAAACAGCTCACATCACAGAGGCTTCTGATTGGGTCATTTACTCTGACCATGCCAATCGAACTTCCTTCGTTTGTAATCATGTTATATGGGGGGAGTGAGTGGGCGGCACTGTAAATCTTGGAGCTCTTGGACTAAGATTGTTCCCTCTGCAGCCTTTATGAATTCCAGCTGCATATATGGACAAATGCATAACTCCAGGCATCACAAGTACAAGTAAACTCATGCCTTACAATGACATGGCAATTAATGTTGATCTTTTTATCTTTGAATGCTGAATTGTATATTTGCTTTATCTATTTTTGTTTTTTTATTTACTTTCACAGTTTCTGGGAAGAAAAATATGTGAAAATAAATACAATTAAGACAGTAATCCATGCAATCGACAGGTATTTGATTAATCTTTTTAAAAATAATGTTTACACTTTTTGTTTGTTTGGATGGATTGGGTGATGGAGGGGTGAATAAGGGCCTGACACAAGCCAGACTTCAACACGGGTCGCATACACACAACCATCACCGTGCATTGCATTGGGGCACATGCACCACCCGCCATGCCACGTTTCTGAAAATTGATTTTTTTTACCCTGAAAGCTTTTTACTGTAAGTTACTGTATTGCTAGCTGAGGATAGTCAGACTCACAAATAGGTTGTGTGATTTAAGCTCTGATGTGGGTGTGTTTTTTTAACCACTCAAGCATGAAATGCGCTCTGAACCAGCACTATTACATCAGGCATCAAGCCTTTGATTTAGCAGCTGGAAGAGAAGCTTCTCCACCAGCAGAACTTAATAATCTAACACTGGAGAACCACTCAATCCATGCAGGCTCAGTTTTACATTCACTGCAGCTCTGTTCCAAAGCTGTGTACTGCATACATGGGCAGCTGTCTTCTAAGGCAGTGTCATAAGCATCATGGAACCTCATACGTGACCATTTTAGAATGCCACACAAATTGTGGGTAATATAGTAAATTGAAGAAGAAAGAGTTTTTACATTTCTCATTCGTTGTTCACCATCTGCAGCTGTTTGCAGTGCATTCTGGGAGTGTCTTCCTCATACAGGTTGTATGCAGTGCAGTGCAGATCTGATGTATGTATGTATTTTCGGTTGCTTACCTTTTATAACAGCCTTTGCACCTTCAAATATTCCCTCAGTAGGTAGCTTACTAGGTTTTGGAACAGAAAATATGTCGGCTGTTAAATTTAGCAGCACTTAATCATTTATGGCTCACATACTATGCAAGGCACAGCCAATCTATATTTGTACTTTTCATCTAAATGCATTAAGTCACATTTCGTAAAAACACATTTAGCTTATTTCTTCTCGTAAAATTTAAACAGCCAAAGCGTAGCGGCCTCACATCTCTTAATTTTCCTCGTAAGAATTTGTTATTCTCTCATAACATCAGTAGCATAGTGATTTTATTCTTGTAGTAGGTGTGTGTGTATGTGTAAAGTCCAGCTTTTCTGAAGTGTGTGTTTCTTCTAGAGTTCAGTACTGGGGTTTGCTGGCTGCAGTTTTGACATTGTGATGTGATTGAGCTTAACCACTAGCAGGTGGGCCGAAAAGCTTGCGGCATGAGTGACACAAGGTGGAGGGGGCCACTGACAGGAAGAGAACCTGGTGTGTGTGTGTCTGTGTGCGTGTGTGTGTGTGTGTGCAGAGTAAAGAGAAAACATCAAACATCAAATTGGAATATCATAAAACAATGCATTTGAAGTTTTACATTTTCAGCCTTTGACTGGAGTGAAAGTTGTTCAGGATGTGAATCCGTATTAGTAACATATTTACATTTGCATTTATAGCTGATATATATTTTATCAAATACTTTCTTTTAAAAGTCAGAACTGCTAGCTAAGGCAGAACATTTTATTGGCTAGCTTGTCCTACTATAGCTTGATGAAGGATTGAATGTAAAGTTTACGGCAGCATAGGCCAGAAACAGTGTCTGGAATTGAGTTGTACCAGATACTGGCAGCCAGTAATAGGACCTGAGCTTGTGTAACCTGAGAGAATTTCCAGAGGTTAAAGAAAAGTTGAGCACCTCCAATGTGCAACATTTGCAACAATAATTTGCTTGAATGACACAAAGTGCTGTTTATTCTTGACAATGTGATATGCTATATTGATGAGTTTCAATGAGTTTTGTTAACAAACAAACATGCTCGTGGGTCACGTATGAACATTCAGTTTGGGAAAATCTCTAGAGTTTTGTTGGTGTACATTTTTCCATTCTGGTCTGGTCATTGTTAATACATTTGTTATTGGTCTTCACCAATGCAAACATATAAACACAACTGTTGGTTAAAAAGCACATTTGTCATGGTGTACCAAAAGAAGTACACACAGACATGTTTAGATGCCATGATTTGTTTTACAACAGACCCCCTACAATGCAGATGTTAAATAGCTTGTTATGTGAAAGCACAACCAAGACCTTATTATTTTCAAATTAGCTTGTCCTTAAATGCTTACAATATTTTCAAGCAATGTGTAACTTGTTTGATACTCAAGAATGAGGCAACAAATGTTGTGTGTTTGTGTTTGATAATACAACACAGATCCAGAGACTGAGGCGTCAGGAAGGACCACAGTGGATTATCTAACATATACAAAACACTTGCTGCATTCTGTGAAAACATCTCCTCTCTCTTTCTCTCTCTTTCTCTCGTTCTCTCTATTTCTGTCTGTCCCTTTCTTTTCTTGCTGTGTTGAGGAAAACTGTAGGAATCTGAGCCTTTTTATTGAGTAACTGCAAATCTTTCCTATCTCTGTGTGTGGTATTGTAAATGAAGGTTGCTCACTGTTATACATATACTGTAGGTGTTATGGACCATATGGATTTGAACCTTCATAAATCATTCTGATATTGGGATTAGGATTTTCTTTCCTCTTACTTGGCAGGTCTACAGAATGTTGACCTCCTGCAGAGGAACAGTTTAGTGTGCATGACATGGTAACTGAAATACCTACATGAACCCAGCTAGTTATGAATTAACACAACAACACAGTTCTGTTACTGCAGTAACAGGCAGAGTTAATCATTGCACTAGGTTATGAATAGATCAAGTCAAAACCTCACACACACAAGTAAAATCAGAAATGAAATGTTAATATCTTTACTTTGAGTGTCTAGCTTCAATGATTTTTTTAACATGTCTTTTAAGACACCAATAATCTCAGAAGAGACCTTGAGCAAACTGTGCTCAGAACTACATTATGTCTCCTGAGCAATGAAAGAACAACCATGGGCAAACGCATTTCTTATGGGCATTCCTATCTCACATATACTGGTGTAAAATCTGTTTTTGATGGCAAGTTATGTCTTAAAAGTAGGTGACTGCTTTCCACACATCTGGCTTTGAGCCAGTTCCATGTAGTGACACCCAGAGGCCAACAAGAGAAGTGATTTATTTACAAACATTACAAAAGTCTTTCTGTAAATGATGGAAGGATTGTGTACATTTTCTGTACATCTCTCTCTCTCCCTCACTCTCTCTCTTTTTCTCTCTCTTTCTTTTGCTCTCTCTCTGATCTATTTCTAAGAGTGTGAACATAAACCTATGTAAACAAGTCTGTAAGTTGATGTAGATCATTGTTTTATATGTGACACGTCAGCCAAATGTCTATGGTTAAGACACATTTTTTCCCCAAAATCAAATAGCTGTAAATGTGAATCTTGTGTGGTAAATCAAATCTAATGGCCTTTAATATTGCCCATGCACCTCATAATGGCAGAGACTTATGAATGGGTCAACGTGAAAACTGGGCTGTCAGACCATAGCCAAAATTAAGTTTAATTACCACAAAATGGCTGACAAGGAGGGTCAGGCTGACTTGCCAATCCTGGCATGAGCTCTGCATTCATATTCTTTCTCCTTTCATATTTCATGTTTATAATCTGGGCACACATTGTGGTTTCTTTTTCTTTTTTGCCCACAGATGGTTATGATAAGGAAATCTTTCTCTTCAGTAAAATGAGTTTTGATTCCAGGCAGTTTGTTCATTACTGCCTTTTAAAGAGAGCCATGGGCTTAATAGTAAAAGCTGTCCAGCATCCATCATCCAGATAATCTAGAACATGGTTTGGTCATATCGCCAAATCATCTCAAATGACCACATTTCTTCAGAGGTAATGTTGTGGGCACTTCAATGTTATTAGGCACTTTTATGTTTTATTTGCCACTTGTTGGGTTGGCGATTGCTTTGCAAAATAAACCACCTTGTTTACTAGTTTGTCACCAGCATATGTTGACTGCTAAATTATCTTACCTACCCAGTGTTTTGCTGGTCAAACAGCAGCTCCTGACCAGATGACAAGTTCAACAAACGCC
>JAZGTK010006778.1:0-20297 GCA_036877625.1 Ambastaia sidthimunki | reverse complement strand
ACACACACACACACACACACACACACACACACACACACACACACACACACACACACACACACACACACACACACACACACACACACACACACACACACAGAGTATATGATGACTTTCCATAAACATAATGGTTTTTATACTGTACAAACTGTATATTCTGCATCAATTATTACAATAGATCAAAAACAGAACAGATATTAATAAGTGACATTATTGCATTATTAATTCATACTGTGCAAAATGATATCATAACAGTTCATCACAAACAATTTTGTCCACACAATTATTCTTGTTTTTGTGATTCTGATTTGATTGTGAACAAAAACATTGCACAGAAATACTGTATTACAATAAAGAATATTGCAATACAACAATTGAATCAGAAATAAAGGCAGTACAACAAACACTACCATGATGTGTAAATACTTTTTCAATATGTCCACTGAAACCTGCAAGCATTATTGTCTAACAGTTGACCTACAGTATAGCAACACTTCAATAACAATTAAGAATTTGGGGTAATGCTGAAAATCCCAGCAGTCCTAAAATAGTTGCTTCCTTTATGCAAATTATAATTTCTTATTTTCTCCTTTTGGCTTTAGGGTGAAATATAATTAAGGTCTTTTTGACAAAATATGAGACAAATATCTCTGCTTTACTTAACAGTGTGAAGTAAGCGCATCATCCACACAGAATGTTCTAATTGGCTCAAAGCAGACCTTTACCTTAGAACAGGATTACTGGTAAATTAACAGAACGCACCGTGTTCACACAGCACCTTACCGGTAAATTACTGGTAATGTTACATCTCTTGCTGGTAAATTGTCAGGAGCGATTTACCAGTAATTTTTAAAAGATCTTGTTCACACAATCTCTTAATGGTAATTTGCCAGTAAAAACAGCATGTAATAAAGGGGCTATTGATGAGTTATCAATGAAAGACACTAGCGCACACAAATGTTTGCATTTACATTTGGCAGATGCTTTTATCCAAAGCGACTTACCGTGAATTCAAGGTCTACATTTTTATCAGTACTTGTGTTCCCTGGGTTCGAACCCACAACCTTTGCGCTGCTAATGCAATGCTCTACCAGTTGAGTTTGACACATAACAATGGGCTGGGGGTGGGGGGCTCGCTAAAAATGAAACAATACTGAAACATGTCTAAAGGATGGACAACATGCAGGTGAAAACAGATGGAAAAACGTTGTTTATAACTCATTATTGAATCTAATGATTTCAGGTCCTTACAGTTGAACGTCTCCTTCAGTCACTGGAGGTCTCGCACGTGCACCACCGAAACACTTGCTGTTGACAAAGCATTCTGGAAACAGACGTTTGGTCCTGTCGACGTACAAGTTAAATTCAGTTTATAAAAACATCACAAATCCATAATTACAGGAGTTTCTGTGGTCTTCAGGTTTTGAAAAAAAACAAAAAGGTTAAAATGTGCTATGAGGCGGGGCTACATCCTCCACAGGATCAAATGCTTGGCTGCTGGAAAGCTGTTGATTGGTTATCGTATAAAAACAGCAATTTGTCTCTTGCTTGTGGCTGTCTCTTGTTTTCTCCTTCCTGTAATTACATCGCAGAGTTTTCTGTCAGAGATGTGAATGTTGCCATGGAGACCAGCATCAGATGGAGTAGGTGGAGCCTTCTGACTGCTGCCGTATGTAGCACTGGAAGCTCTGATCACCGATTGGATGTTCCCTGTAAAACAATCACATGATGCACTTTGATGTGTTTTATTGAACAGAGACAATTATACAGGTCAGTAATACTTGGTTTTCGAGTTCAGTGACACTGATTTGGCGTCCAGTGACACTGGTTTGGCGTCCAGTGACACTGGTTTGGCGTCCAGTGACACTGGTTTGGCGTCCAGTGACACTGGTTTGGCGTCCAGTGACACTGGTTTGGCGTTTAGTAGTGCTGGTTTGGCGTTCAGTGATACTCACTGGCTGCCATACTTGGTTTTCCTGAATTTGTCTCGCTTGTACTGCATGTGCTGCTGCTCCAGCGTCTGAACGGCTGAAATGACAAGCCTCAGAGTTTTGTACGTCTCCTGCGGGTCATCGATCACAAATGTGGAGTATTCCTTCTGCTCGGGCCCATCATACACAGACTTACTGCCACACGCCTCTGACAGACAGAGAAAAAACAAAGAGAGAGTGATAGAGAGACAGACACAACAGAACAGAAGAGAGACAGACAGAGAGAAAAACAGAAGAGGGACAAATAAGAATATACAAGATCATTAGATTCCTCGTTTACACTAGTTTACAAGTGTAAACTATCAAACTATCATAGAATACATTACAATGACATTAGAGGGGGTCAGTCAAATCATTCAGCTATATCATTACTGCACTATTAGTACTGCCACTGTAGTAAGTAAACTTGCTCAGATGTGTCTATGAGCATCAGTGTCATGTTTGAGACAGTGAAGCGGAGATCTCTGTCTGGGTCTTCACTCACCCTGCATCTTCACCAGCTTCCACATGTACATGTTGTAGAGCGAGTAGATTCTCTCTGTCTCTCGATCTCCATCCACATCCAGCTGAATGTTTGCAGGAAGTCCACTGTGACACACACACACACAATCTGAACCCTCATCCACTGACACACATTCACACTCTGTGTTCATCTCAGAACAGAGTCAGAGCTGGATCGTGACGGATTACTCTCTCTTTTTGAAGTGGAAATATTATTTGTTATTACTACAGTAAACAGCATTAAATGACTATGTTAGATTTGAGAAAGGCTGCATTAGCTACCCAGGTGTGTTGATTTTGAATGTTAATTTGTTTCGTGTGTTTAAGGTGGTTACTCTCAGACTCTGTATTTACCACTGAAATGAAAGCGATTAGTCCTCGAGTAACACTAGAACGTGAGCGTTTCGGGTCATGGAGGGGCGACTCACCCCGTGCAGGGCGTGCAGCCGGGCGCAGTGTCTGCAGACAGCCTGCAGCAGAGCCAGTGTCCGTTCAGGTAAGCAGACGGGTGGTACGTGCTCAGACGCTTGCGGTTGCACTGACTCACTTTAGTGAGGATGTTGATCCAGTCCCGCGCCTCCACGCAGTTATTGGCCTGGATGTAGAGCGCCCTCTCAGGCTGGATGACCTGAAACATCTGCAGGAGGAAACAGGCCACAAAGACATTTACAATTCACACTTGCTGTATCACACTTACTATATTTAATATTACTTAGTTTGTCATCTTGTTTTGTAGAATTTATTCTGAATATTTTTAAAGACCAAATGAAATGTCTGAATCTTGACTATGAGATTAATAATCTAAACATCTGTCAGGTGGGTAACATCTGTCAGGTGGTTAGTGGAATTAGTTAGTTAGTTTTGTACTATAGCCCCAGAAACTCTTAAAGTTGACGTTGTTTGACCCCACCAGCATGTAGAAGCTCAAAGCTAACAGACACGAACAGCTGCTGTGACGTCACATGTGTTTGTGTATTTCTTACATTCTTCATTTTGAAGGACTCTTCCTCCAGCCTCTCTACAGCCAGGATGTTTTCTATAGGAATACTGCAGAGAGCGCCCTCTTCTGCACACGCACAAACACACACAAACACCAGCATTTATAATGACTCTATCAGCTGCTCACACTGTATGATACGGAGCAGAGACACGTGAATGTTTATTTCCAGGACTCTCCTGTTCTTCTACAACACATACAGACCTGATGAAAACTTGTGATGATGATGTTTGGCTAAATTGTTCACTTGTAGCAACAAAGTGACCTGTAGTTTTTTGTGTGTGCTGATGTCATGTGATGTGGGCATGTCCAGTGGGAAAAGCTGGGGAAACTTGCAAATGAGCAATTGATGAAGATATCTGATGCTGTATTTGTCTCTGCCTCAACAAACGCAATTCAAATGTTCACACAAACACACAACATGAGGACAGTCAGAAACACTGATCAGACGCATCACACACCTGTAGTGAGAGTGTAGGACAAACCTTTTTAACTTTGGTAGTTTTGAGTTACCTTTTGTTTTATGGTAGGTAAACTCGTGGTTAGTCAGCCGGAACCATCTCTTCTTAAAGTTCTTCAGACCAAAGCGGTTTCGACCCTGAGCACGTTTGATCATGAACCTGGAGAGATTGAGGCGAAACCTTTAAAAAGCTTTCAACCAGTTAAAGTTTAACTCATTCTCTCTCCGGTCTAATAAGAAACTACAGACATTCTGTCACAACTCATATTATTAATGAACATCAAACCACAAACAGTCTGGAGATATAGGCAACCAACATCAGCACTTTCCTCAAGACTGTTAGACGTAATTGTTACAGAAGTACCTGGAGATGATTTATGAATCTGTTTGAGCATAAAGAATATTTCAAATAAATCAAGACTGTCTTATTTCCTGATGTGAGACAAACTCTGTGGATAGAAGAAATGTGCAAAACTGACTTATCTATTATTAATCTATTGTTAATCTATTCAAGCATTTTGTGCGTGTGTGTGTTTTATTTGGTATAAATCCACATTACATCAAATAAACACATTACATATCAAATAAATGAAGAAATAAATCTGCACTCTAAACGTCAGCACTGGCCATTAACTGAATCCCAGCTGTGTTTCATAGAGTCTACAGTCACTAACAGAAGAGAGAGCAGTAGAAACAGCACAGCCACGTTCACACTGTGTGATCATTCTGCTTTAGATAAACTGTGCAGTGTGCACATGACCCGAGAACTCACAGACTCCAGGCATGACAGAAGCTGGAACCTCGGGGTGGTGTCTGATGACTAGCTGAACTTCATTACTCACACCGCAACAATCTCTTGGTCATGCAGGTACGAGTTCTACAACATCAGGAAAATCAGACATTACTTGTCCAAGTAAGCAACGGAGCTCCTAGTTCAAGCATAATATTAAGGCTGGACTACTGCAATGGCCTTCTGGCTGGCCTCTCAGCCAACACAACCAAACCCCTGCAAATGACCCAGAATGCTGCAGCATGTCTGGTCTTCTGTCAACCAAAGACAGTCCATGTCACAAGCCTCCTGATCTCACTGCACTGGTTACCTGAAGCGCCTGCATTCAATTTAAATGTGACCCGATCTGGCGAAATGAGTCGGAGGTCGCAACTTCCATTTTAAGATACGGGCCGATAATGTGGAAAAACAATGAAAAAAAATCAATTTTTATTTTTTTTAGCTAATTTCAAAGAACGGACATTCAAAAATAACCTCCCAAAGTTTCATAGTCCAGATCATTGAGTAAAGGTATTTAAATGACTATTAAAGTTGACTCGCAGCTCTCAAGTTGTACTAAATTCACGCGCACGCTCAGTGTTGGTTCTGCCGCTTTAAGAACGCGCTGCTTTACAGCGCATGTGATTCTGAATCATTCAAGAAGAAAACAGACCACAGCACAAGATTTATTGTTAAGACTTTAAACGATCAAATTGCTTTACATTCTTTATTCTTTCCTGATCCCAGCGTGGTGAGCATGTTTTATTGTTGTTTAAGTCATTTGCAGTTCATGTTAAGCTTTATGGAGATCGCTGTGCATAATTAGCGTCTAAACGCCACATGTGTTGCAGTTGTATTTTAAAATATTTATTCAAATAAATACTTTAAAATAATTTGAGCTTCAGCCTGGTTTATTATCATTTGTATGTATACAAATGTCTTTGGTCAAATTAAGCTGTAAAATAAATAGTTTATAGATTTAAATGGAATGGATTTTGAAAGATATCAACAAAAAAAATGGTCAAAAAACTTTAAACGCGATTTTCTCGAGTTTTCCATTTGAAAAAGAGGGTAGACGACCACAATTCAAATGGGTATATCTTTAAAACTATTCAAGGTATGGCTTTGACTAGGATATCATTTTAAAGCTTATGGTAAAACCTCTTTCCACTGATACCAAAATCTCAATTGTGAAATTTGCGACTTCCGGCTCATTTCGCCAGATCTGGTCACAAATCTCTTTTAAATTAAAACTTCACCCCTCCTACCTCAACTCTTTTCTTCAGACATACACCCCCTTCAGCCAACTACATTCTGCAAACATGCAACGTCTGATTTCTTCACAACCAGGTACCGGATCACAGGCACACGCACGCACGCACTTCAATTTAGTTTCACTTACACAGCGCTTTTTACAATGTTACAATGCTTCAAAGCAGCTTTACACATAATACTGAGATATATTTAAAAATCAAAAAACATTCATTAGAAAAAATTATCATTTTACACAATACATGGTATTATTGCAAATGTTACTAAACACTAACCCAAACACTCCAACCCTAACATTTCTTCTGCATTTCTTTAAATAGGAAAAAATTTTTTAAAAATATATTTTAATTTTAAAATTATTCTATCCCTCTACACTAACCCAACCCCTAACAGAAAACATTCTATTTTACATTTTCACAAAAAATCATTCTGTATGATTTTTAAGCTTGCTTCCTTATGGAGACCAAAAATGCCCACAAAAGGCATTTTGGTCACTATAACATAAATAGCAGGACACACGCACGCACGCACATACACACACACAGGTGTGTAGCTCACCCCTCTTTCAGCATGATGGGTGTCTCAATGCTCCTCTGATCCCACCGACCTGACGACGAAATCAGGTCCAGAAACTGAGACACATCAAACAAACACAGATGACACAGATGCTTTTTATGCGTGACACTGCACATGCTTTGATCATCGATAAACGTATCATAAATGTCGGAAAACATGTTGGGCTGCTGCGTAACAATAAATGAACATCCACAAACTGTACAGTCAGAGAAACATCTGCACAGTTCACTTACATTTTTAACTGCGTCTGCGTACTTCTGCTCATTGAAATAATCGTAGAACGCAGCCATGTACGACTCTTTGAAACTGGCCTATCAGAGAGACACGTGTTTGTCATCATTGTGTATCAAGCCTGATGCTGTGTTTACAGACGCACAAACTCACAGATCTGGACTTGGCAAGACTTCCCAGAGTCTGGATGGTTTTGGAAATGAGCGTGAGGGTCCGTGACGTGCATGGGTCCTTTATGAAGGCAAAGGAGAACACAACATTACTTTTTAATCCCCTGAGGTGGCACAGGTGTGTGAATGACCATCAGAAGTGTGGTGTGTGAAGTGAGCATGTGAACAGGATGGTACACGCACCGGGTGATGCGGCCGCAGCTGGAACAGATTTGGTGACAAGATTGCAGGTGCAAAGAAACGGAGGAAGATGAAACTACTGACAGCTGTGTACCGCACATCTGGATCCACTGCAAACCACACAAACATCTTCATTCATGAGACATCAAGCAGATAATTCTCACTGCAGTGCTCATCATGAGCTGAGGGTGGTGATGTTCACCAGCCTCTCAAACAGACCGGGAAAAATAAACAGGAAAACATGCAGAACTCCGGAATGAGAACAGGGTAAATAAAGCCATTATTACTGCTGCTGTACTCCTGACAACATTTCTATATTAAACTGCAGCTCTTCCTGTCAAATAATTATATAATCTGATGTGTGAGCGGTTACCCTGGAAACGGGTGGTGGCAGATTCTCTCAGGGAGAAGAAAATATCGCACATGACCGTCGGGCAGCTGATGCCCGAGCTCGTGATGACATTAAAAATGCGATCGACGTACTGCCGTAAGTTTTCCTGCAGAGAAACAGATGCTCAGATGTCAACAGACACCGTTTAATAACACACAAACATGCAAGACACACACTCACAGAAGCTAAACCAGACAGAAAATACAGTCTTCTTACCATTTTCTTTATCTAATGACTTTATTTACAGTAAATAAGCTCACACAGCTCTGCTAACACACACACACACAGTGAATGTGTGGGTGTGACTCACTCTGTTTGTATCCAGACTCTCTGACTCCTTCAGTTTGACAGGGTCAATCTCACAGGGTTTGTGCTCAGTGCAGATCTACAGAGACACAGCAAACATTAACCTCACTTTCACACAGCCCAGGACAAACTCACACAGTGTCACTGGATTGTTCTGGAAGGCTGTTTACTGGTCCAATCGTGAATCTGTGTGATTTGACTCAAGAAGGATCATTCACGTCTGTATAGACTCAATGACAGACAAAATTCATTTACAGGGCCCACTGACAAGCTGGTGTGGAAGCTAATATAGTTACTGTTATGGTTCTCCTAATCACTCTTTTTCAGAATGATTTCTCATTCTTCACACAAACCCTGCAGGTCACTGCAGTTTAACACTGAAGGTGTCTGTTTAATCATAATAAGATGTTCAGTGACAGACACACAGGTCAGAGGTCACACTCACTTCATCAATGATGGGCTTCAGCGTGACCTGCAGGTAATGCATTCCCGCCAGCTTCATGGCCTCATCAATGCATTTAGACGTCAGCGAGTTTCCCCGGAAGATGGTGTTTGGATCCCTGAAGAGAGAAGAACCTACCTTAGAAACACTCATGCTGTTTACAGTAAGAAAATCATTCTTTTAGAAAGTGACATGTTTTTGTCAGATATGGTAACCCATACCCGAAATGTGACCTCTGCATTTAACCCATCACTGGTGAGGAGTGAACACACACTGCAAGTCATAAACACACACACACTGGAGCTGTGGGCAGCTATCACTGCAGCGCCCAGGGAGCAATTGGGGTTAGGTGCCTTGCTTGATCTGTGGGACCTGTCCAGCTAACAGGGAACGTTCTCAGAACACTGACTAACATTATCTAAATGTTATCCAAGTTCTGGCAGTAATGTTAGTTGACCTTTTTTGTTTATTATGCTAAAATCCCTAGCAAAAAAATTGTCTGTGTGTTTGTGTGTACTGGTATATGTGGTTTGCAAGGACACAAATGTGTTTAATGACATGTAATTTATATTTACGAAACTTCCTGTGTCCTCATAAACCAGATTGCTTAAAACATACTAAATGGTGTTTTTATTTTAATTAAAAATGTTTTGTGTGAGGTGTGTTAGGTTTAGGGGTTGGGGAAGTTTGATTAGCTCAATATAAAAATCATTCTGCTTATGGAGAGTAAAACCACATATGCAAGTATGTGTGTGTGTGTTTGTGGGCACGCACTGTGTGCGGTTGATCTCTGCTTGTGCAATAGCACTGAGGAAAGGCACGATTTTTCCGTAGTGCAGGAAGAGTCGGACCAGAGGGACAGCCGCTTCCTGTTTCTCTCGGCAGACCTCGCCCAAGATGTGTGCTGCAGATGCTGAGACGGGCTGCAACACAAACATGCTCTCATGTTTACACAAGAGCTAATCACATGAGAGCAATTACAAATATAAACACACAAACACACACCTCCAAGTGTGCAGACTGCAGCAGCAGGTCTCTGAGGGGGCTGTAATGCTCTGTGGGGAACACGTGGTCCTCTGTGTAAATGATGTTGAGTCGTAATGACCCCAGCTCATCAGCTTTCACTGACTTGTTGCCGTGATCTCTGGGCTGCAGGAAGTACCTGAAAACAACATGACGATCGTGAGCTCCTGCATCACAACATTAATCGTCTCTGAACGCGGGGCGAGGGGGCGTACCATGCGTCATGAACGCCTGACTGTCCCAGCACCCTCAGCGGCACTCGTACCTCCCCCAGAAACTCATCTCCAAACTTCAGGTTGCTGGTGTTCCACAGGTCCACTCTGAGAGGAAAACATCAAACAATCTCTCATCACAGAAAACAGCTGAACTTGTAAAATTTGTGTATATATTTTTTTTAAAAATGTTTTTTTTTTTACATATATACACAAACATGTTTTAATATTTGTGACGTTTTGAAGTAAGCTGATCTTGTTTTAAGGATGTTGGTTAACATATTTGACTTCAGGTCCCCCAATAATCCACAACGGTATTTAAGGCCCCCAATAAAATATTAAAATTGGCCAATAAAGTATTCTAGAGCTTGGCATAACTAGAAAGATGTCTATCTATTATTAAAAGAACCAAATGCTAACGTGTATCTTGATTTTTAGTTTCTTCTTGAGCGTTAAAATCCCTGGTTGAGAACCACTGAGGCAAAACAGTAATCCAGACTCACTTGAGAGCAAGTTTGTCCACATCATCTTCCTCCACGTCAAACTGTCGTTTGGTGTAGCTGAGGGGTTTGGTCACCTGTGTAATGATGGAACAGAAAGAGACTGATTGGTTCTGCTGATTTTTGTAACATGCACTGTAACATTACTACCTGTCTGCATTAATCATCTTGAGCAATGAAAACCAGAGCCAGATCACAAGATTTGAATTTGGCATTAAGATTTGAATATTATCGACATGGAGCAGCACAATCATCTCCTCAAACATCTACTGCAAAGGAATTCTGAAAATAAACTGAGCAGTTGCCAGTGTGAGAACATGTTCACACACAGACTCACACATTTACTTATTTCAATGGGGACACAGACTTCCATATACTTTTATTGGTTTTATAAACAGCTAGTTATAACATCATAATATAACATCACCCTAACCCACATTCTAACCCTAAAAGAAAACTTTCTGCAATTAATTAACAACAATTAACTACATTAACTAACAATGAATTAATTTCAAGTGTGCGTGTTTAGATGTGTGTTGTGTTCTGTGTGTGTGTTTATTTTTACCCTAACCCATAGTTTCATATTAGACTCATAAACAAATGATCAGATGCACTCAAGAACTTGATCTTCAGGACACACTGCTGACACTCAGGTGTGATGACATCACAGCTCCTACCTCAAAGAAGAAGATTTCATCAAACTGAGGATTGTTGTTTCTGCGTTTGACTTTGGTCTTCTTGGCCTCTGACCTGTGACACGTGAGAGAGACAAAGCTTCAGTATCGGTGTACAATGATTTGTGTTCACACTCAGTGATGATCTGGATTTCAGCTGATGAGGGACTATTAGCACTATAACACAAAACTCAGTTCAGCTCAACTTTCTAGAAATATGCAGAATTAAAACGTAATCATAGAAAAAAATACAGACTTTTTAAATAGTTTGAATAAAGTTTAATACGTCATAAAAAATGTTTGTTTTGAACATTTCTAGATTATTTAAAATGTTTTCAACATTTTTGTTACTTAATGGAAATGTTAGGGAAACGTTCTTATCTTGTTAGCCGAGCAGCCAACAGGTGAAGCGTAACTTCAAAAGAACTCACAGGCTGAGACTGACATACCATATTAAACACTTGAGTGACATTTGTAATTTGTTTGTACCTGGAGGGGCCCAGTAAAGACACAGCCGCATACGGGTCGCACTGACCGTTGATGATTGGCAGATCCTGACACTCCAAAACCCTGTCAACCAGAAACATCACACAAACATAAAGTCAGACAGATAACCAGTAGATAACCACCCACTCTAACACTGCAGTGGTACATGGACCACCATAAACCTAGTACCACTCACACCACAACATTCTGACCTGGCTCTCACACACGTTCAGATTTAAAGCAGATTCACATGTGTATGTAAATAAAACTATAAATATATATATATATAAATGACCAGCTTGTCATTCATGAATGACAGCACTGCTCGCGCGGCTATGTGCTCATTACCCAGAGTGCTCCAGTGTGGGAACCTGTCCAGACACAGAGCCTGTCCTGGCCTACACACGTACACACAGCAGAGCTTTACAGTATATGAATGCAATTTCCACTTGTAAACGTAGCTTTGTGGATCTGTCTTGCTGGTTCTTAGGAAAAAATGTTTAATGTTCACTAAGTCACTTTGGATAAAAATTAAAGTGAAATATGGCCTGCCTCAAGGATTTGTTTTAGGCCCTTTGCTATTCAAATTATACATGCTGACCTTCGGAAATATTATTAGAAGTCAAGGGATTAATTTTCAATGTTAAGCTGATGATAATCAACTATTAATTACATCAAGACCAGAAGATATTCCTACCATAACTAAATTATTAGACTGTATTAAAAATATAGTGTTGAATGAAATGAATATAGTGTTGCATTTTCTTCTTTTAAATTCAAATAAGACAGAGATATTACTTATTAGACCAAACCCATATAAACAGAAGCTTTCTGAATACAATTTTTAAACAGGATGTAACATCACCTCATCCAATACACTTAAAGACTTGGGCATCACATTAGACAGTTATTGTCTTTTAAAAAACATGTGGCACATATTACAAAAACTGCCTTCTTCCACCTTAAAAACATTACTAAGCTGCGTAACATCTTATCTGTTCTTGATGCAAAAAAGCGGGTTCATGCATTTATGACCTCCACACTGGACTATTATAAGGCACTTCTAGGTGTCTGTTCAACATTCTTTATAAACAAGCTACAGTTAGTCCAAAACGTAGCAGTTCTTACCAGATCCAAGAAATATGACCATATAACCCCATTTTTGTCACTGGTTAACTGTTAAATTACGGATTACTTACAAAGTACTATAACTTTGAATAACAGTGAGTCTTACACACTGACTGATCCTAAAGAAGCTGTCGTCTATAGTGATGGTGTAGATGATGAATCTGATCTCAGCTGCTCTGATATTAAATCTGTGAGGTGAATAACGGTGAGTCTGACACACTGACTGATCTTAAAGAAGCTGTCGTCTATAGTGATAGTATCAACCTGCACTATGAGAAAGTATTTTAACATCAAATAAATACACACTTCACACAAATCTAGACAAACTAATCCATCTCACTAATTAACTAGTGAGTTGCTGGATAACTAGTTAAATGTCCTGACTGTGTACATACAGATTGAACAATTGTGTACATTTTTTCCTGTCCTGTCCCTATTTCTGCATGTCATGTGTCTTGTCCCCAAACAGTGTTATTGGTGTTATTCATGGGGGGGCTGTGACGGTCCTAAATAACTTCTGTGGGAAAATACTTAACAACACACAGCTGATCAATATTGTGTTTTCAAACATTATCCTGCAAAACTGATAAGATGCAAGAGCCGCCATAGGTGCGTTCCTCTTGGAGATGGCTGTGTAAACCTGTGATTGGCCTCACCGCGTTGCCAGTTTGTGGCAGACGACTCCGCTGTCGGTAATGACCTCACTGAGACGCAACTCCAAGTGAACTTTTCCCTGTGGAGAAAAGAACACTGTTACCATGTTTACCTCTGAAGAGAATGAGCTACAGAGGAGCACAATGTGAGAAACAAAGTGAAAACAGAGCGGAGGAAGATTGACTGTGAGATCTCGTGAGGTCTGCAGCAGGTCTGAGCAAACATTCACACTGACAAGAGTGTTTAAAACAAGCAATCACTAAAACATCGGCTAAGGTCTCCTTCACCAATGAGATCTTTTCATGATCTCAGTTCTTTCTTCTGTGCAGAAATGAGATTAAACAGCTTGCCCGAGATCTCCTTTACCAATGAGATCTTTTTATGATATCAATTCTTTCCCCTGCCTGAATCTCCAGAAATGAGATTAAATGGCTTTTGCTGTTTTTTTCTGAAAAAAAGACCAAAAGACCACAGTAAGCTCATGTTTGTCTCCTCTAGAGTTTAGAAGATATCTCAACAAAATCTCAAACTGTGCTCAGTTTTTTTCAAGATACCATGGTAAAAGTCTCAATGGTCAATGAGTAATGGTCTTGTGATGAGACTGAGATTTCGAATGAATCTCATGAAAGAAAAACCTTTTCCTGCTGGCAAAAATAAAGCTGCTCTGTTTAACTTCAGTTGACATTATCAATATGCAAATGTTCTCTGGCGAAAAGGCGGTACTGTTCCTACTCACGCACACCAACAATGAACCTTCTGTCTCTCTTTATCACACACACACACAAAGATGTGTTACTATAATAAATGCAAGAAAGACATGTATGTACCTGGACCTCTGAATCTGCACTGACAGGCTGCAGTGGGAACCAGTGGTCTTTACCGTGATATTTCTGCAGATCTTCTTTCTTCACAGCCACTTTACCTAAAAACAGATCAGAAATCAGCTAAACATGAGACTTAAATTTAATTTTAACACACCTTCAGAAACACACACATACAACACACACATCTGTACAAAACTAGTGAACAAATTCAATCCGTCTAAGATGTTAAGGCTTGTGACTGTGTTCTTTCAATAACGAATCAGAACTCTCTTATTGGTCAGGTTAAATTAAAGAGCTCTTCTGTAATTGGTTGAATTTTCAGTGTCAGGGTCAAAGTTATGTTCCTCTTGGCTGAACGCAAAAAAAAGCACACACTTAAAACAACCACCTTAGCAACCACCTGCATGCCCCAGCAACCCTAAAATGACAAAACCATTTAGATAGCAAACCTGATACTTAACATTAATGGGTTTAGCAACCCAATCATTTATCAAACAACCATCATGTTCTTTAAACTGTTTACAGTCCTGTCTTTGCCTCAGTTGTTACTATTTTAGCAGATAATAGCTGTTGTGTGGAGGTTTTCTTCATAAACAGCAGCATGTCTTAAGAGTAAACAGTGTTGAGAGGGTCTCAAATACAGTTTCATCTGCTCAACACACTGACACTATCTGATTGCTATCTGAATACCCTGAGATCTGCCCGCCCCTTAGCGTCACAGCCTATCAGGCTCCTTTCGTGGCAGTCAATTATAGAGTTAATCAGAGCCCAGCAAATGCAGTGAAGAGTACTAGAAAACACAGACACTATAAAGTAACTGTTTGAGAAGGGAAAGATCAGGAGCGATACGGCTCACCAATGCTGGAGTCTCTCCTGAACACGTCTCTGTCAAAGATGTAGAAGGAGAGATGTCTGAAGCTGCGAGGGATTTCACAGTAGAAGTCTTCACCGTAAAACGGACTGTCACAAACAGAGACACACTTTTACCATCAAACACAAAACGGATGTTACAATCAACAGTGACGTGAGGTTGTGTAAGAACTTCTGCAGAACATCAGTAGAAGTGAAAACATCTGCTGTGTGTGTGGTCCTGGTATTTATACTGTTATTCTAGTGTCAAATGTGGCGCACAAGAGCACATTAATATAAAACCCCACGGCTCGCATGTGGATTTTGTTGCTCTGGCACAAACATGAATCCTCTGCTGTCGTTCAGAGAGTGCGCACACACTTCAAATGTGTTACAATCACTAATCCTGACTCACACCTAAAGTGTGCTTTCCAGGCAGTAAATTTTGACCTTGTGTGGGCATTTTTTGGTCCCCATGAGGAAACAAGTTTATAAATCATACAGAATGATTATTTGTGAAAATGTAAAATAGCAGAATGTTTTCTGTTAGCGGTTGGGTTAGTGTAGAGGGATAGAATATACAGTAAGTACAGTATAAAAACCATTATGTCTAAGGATAATAAAACATGAAAACCCAACGTGTGTGTGCGCGTATGTGTGCTTGTGCATCTATTTTTGTTAGACCATCAGAGTGAGGACAAAGAGAGTAACGCAAGACATTTTGGCTGCTCCTCACTTTCAACTCTTTAAAGAGCTGTTTGAGGGTTAAGCCTTTTTTAGGTTTAGGTTTAAGGTTAGAATTAGGTTAGGGTAAGGCAGTTAGTTGTGATAGTTAAGGATAGGGTAAGGGTTAGAGACTGTATTATGTCAATGAATGTCCTCACAAAAACAGCTGTACAAACATGTGTGTCTGGGGGGAAATCTCACCATAAAGACTTCTCTATGGTTTTGGTTCTGAACACTTCCTCCTGGTCCAGATTTACTGTGCAGTAACAATCCCTCATTTTATTGGGGCCTGGATATGAAGGTATGTTCTTAGCTTCACCTGCCCAAAGAGACATTTCCATTAAAACATCATCACTTAAGAGGCTCATGAGTCTGATGTTTGCTTAGTTTCATTTCATATGTTTGTCTGGCATTAAATTAACACGATCCGTGACTCAAAAAACGAAAACGAAACCGAATGTGCAAAACCGAAACTTATTACCATGTGAATCGCGCGGGGGTGCGGCGGTCTCCGCTAATTACAGGTAATGAAGTGAGACTGGAAAAATTGTACTTTTCCTTGGTTTCATATGGATTACATAAACTGAAAAAAATATTTGTTTTCGATAAGATTTTAAATAGACATTCTAAGCTTTCTGCAGATATTTGTCTCGTGTTTGTGTGACAAGTATTCGCAAAGTTACAGTTCATTTCAAATGCGCTTCAGAATGTGTCCACCGAGAGAGAGAAGACAGAACGCGCATCCTGTTAGTTTTTATCATTTTGTGAAAAGCACAATATTTTGTTTCTATCGTGAGTTTAAAACAATAAAGTAGACACTTCACAGTTTTGAATGGTATGTATCACTTATCTGTGCAACCAAAATCGACAGAGCATTTTTAGTGTCTTTTGCACTGATCTTAAAAAAAATGAGCTGGAGGGTTAATCCGCGGGTCACGTGCGTGCCGAACCATGGGTCGTGATCCGCACGGATCACAGATCAACTGCGATCCGTTGCACCCCTAATATTTATACACACACTCCTGGACACTTATCAACCTCTTCTGCGTAAAACTGAATAAAGTCTTCCAATCTTGTCTCTAAAAAATAAGTCCAGGTATATTCAGGTAATATTCACACTAAAAACTTGCAGGGATGTGACATTGTCCACAGAACTATTTCTAAGGAGCTTCCCTTCCATTGAGTTGACATCATAACCAAGCTTGAGGTTTGATTGGTTAGATGAATACACCATGAAGTCAAACCAGCATCTTTCTTCTTTCATGACCATTGAAGCAGCTGTGTATTCTGACAACATAATTCACAAATATTTCATCTGATTATAGTAAATGTTCTAAACACCCTGTCAAACACATAACTGGATGTTCATCCACCTAGACAAGTAGTCCCAGCTCAAAAGCAAGATATAGACAATTTAACAGCTCAAATAACAAGTTCTTACAGAGGAATTAATATAAGTTCTGCTGACAGCAGAACAATGGAGGGCAATATTCTTTAAACTCCGCATCAGCCGGGCGGATTCAGCTCAAAAATCTGTGTGTGGAATCTGCAACTCAATACACACATGTAAATCTTCTCACACACACAGCTGCAGCCTGCAGGAGGAAAAACACAGCACAGCGGAGGAAGTGGGTGTGTTGTGGTATGCGTTTCCTCAGAATGAACTGCTGTCCTGTTACACGCCCTACAGAAGTGGCTGTAACCGCCAAACACACACCCATCACACACCCCAACTTGCAGAACTGTGCAGAAGTCTTACGCTAGCATTAGATTTTAGCAATGGTGTTTAAAATGATATGACCAAATATCTCTTTATTTGAATACAGCCAGAAAACGCAGGACATTTGAATACAGAATTAAAAACAAAAAAGAACTCTGAAAACAGCTTGTATCCAGCTCTCTGAAACCTAAATGAAATGAAACCATCATTGCTAATTCTGACTGAATGACTTCAGGAGAGTCTCCACAAAAGAGTTCCAGATGTGTTTAGTGCCAGGAGAGCTCACACTAAATACTGACTTCTGCCTGAAGACATTTTGTTCTGAAGAGGAGACTAAAAAATATGGATAGTCTGGAAAACTTTTCTATAAAGGACCAGCGTCACAGAAAACACAGGCCTCATTGACATCATATGAGGGATTTGTTTGGGACATGCTAAAGTGCATGACACAGGGCACACGTAGATGAGATTTTTTTTTTCTCTCTCTGTGTTTTAACACAAGCCTGTTTCCACAAGCAAGGGTGTTTGCAGGCAGGAAAATGTGAGTAAACTAAACATTTACTAATACAGCAAAAGTCTGTTTGATCAATATAAATAAGCTTTTCCTGGTTTTTACAGCACCGTGATGCCGTTCCTATGTGCTCATCTCACTCTGGCCTGAATGAAAATGATGATGATTATGACCATTGCTATGTAACAGAATGACTGCAGAAACTGCTACTTATTCAGTGTAAACAATGGCATCACTCTGTACACGACTGTCATTCCAATGATCCAAACGATATTATCTACATGGATTTTATAGCTCTGTACTGTTACTGTATATCGACAATATTATAAGTGTAAAACTAAATTTGCATTTGCATTTGCAGACATGCAAACAAACACGTTACTGACATAACGATAAAGACTGTAAAGCCATGAACTGTACAGATGTGCACACACATTTCACACACAAACAGAGCATGTGGTGCACATACTGTACATCAGGCCTAGTCAGCTCAAATTTGAAGAGGTCCAGTTAGAGAACATTTTTTGAAGCAAAGGTCCGGAATCAGACAGTGGGGTTTATACATTTTGCACAGTGTGCCTGAAGTGAAGTCAATTATGAGGTTACTGGGGTGCAATGTTAAAAAGGTGCAATATGGTGCAGGTGCAAAATAGCAGCATATATGTATGTAAACTTGTATGCTCTTGTGCATATAAAGAGCATGAGCATGTTGTTGGGCAGTGAATGTGTGGCTCAGGATCCTGGTGGACTGGTCATATTTGATTCTAAAACTACTTATTTTTTGTGATCTTACTTCAGATTTGAGTGGGTATGTTTGTTCAAAACCTTTATGTTTAGTCTCATAACGGCGTTTGACATTGGCACTTTTATTAAGTGCCACCGTTTCTGAACATATGAGATACACTAGTTTAGTGCTCCCAGTGGGAAGTATGAACAGAAATGAGTCTGTCCATTCCGGATTAAATGCTCTATTTTCGCTGTCCACCTTTCTTTTTTTGGAAAGCGCCATTTGTGTCTTATTTTTTCTTCCCCTTTTTGTCTTCTGACTCGCCTGTTTCTCTCTTTCTCCGTCTAACTCGCCTGTTTCTCTCTTTCTCCGTCTAACTCGCCTGTTTCTCTCTTTCTCCGTCTAACTCGCCTGTTTCTCTCTTTCTCCGTCTAACTCGCCTGTTTCTCTCTTTCTCCGTCTAACTCGCCTGTTTCTCTCTTTCTTCTCCGTCACACTCGTCTTTTTCTCTCTTTCTTCTCCGGCGCAGTCGTCTTTTTCTCAACTTTCTCTGGCGCAGTCGTCTTTATCTCTCCGTTTGTTTTTACATGTACGGCTATCTTTTTCTTATTACTGTATTTTCATGTATAACTTGCTGAGCCTAGGGTCGCAGTGTTTACAGCTGGAATGCACAGACTTGATTGGCTGGGTGGCTTAACTTGTATGCGTTTAATCTGTGCATTTCCACCACTACCGTAAAGACTGCATAAGCTGCGCCATACAAACAGAAGCGCCCGCTAAATTTTAAAATCACAACTTTTAGTTTTGGCTGTAGGTCGCGGTCAGTATGAGACGACGTCTGGGTCCGGATCCGGGCCGCGGTTCGCCTGTTAGTGACCTATGCTGTACATCATCATGACACACTGTTCCATCACACACCTCACAAACACACTGAGTAGGTGGTAAAGAGTAAATCACAGCCACAGGAAATGAGGTCAGAGCGCTTTGAGAGACAGAGAGAGGGGGTTTAAGAGAGAACGCAGATGAAAGAATAAATAGATGAGGGAAAGTCAGGTGTGGGTAACACTGACAGATAAAGAGGTGTTTGTATGGGGGGTGGAGAGATGAGAAGAGAGAAAGAAAAAGAGAAAGAGCAAGAACAATTTCTCATGTGAGGGGATTGTTAGTGTGACAAAATCATCACTGCTTCTTTTGACCCACTGCAGGTTTGTTGACTCGACACAGACACACACACACAATTTTTAAACTGCGTCCTCCACACGCATGTGCACACACATACGCTGGACCTCTATATCACACATGAAGAATAATAATTCTGACCAATGATTAGTGAAAGAAAACACACTTGCACTGATGGGGAGCAATAGACCAAAACATTAGACCTGCACCAGTATCAACACCCTTACAACCACCTAACAATGCCTTAGCAACCACCCAGAACACTTTAGCAACTCTAGGGTGATAGTGACAACTCTAGAAAAATACTGAAGGGCTAAAGAAAAACACAAAGCAATGATCTGACAAACACCCACAACACGCTAGCAAACATACAGCCACTCACTAACGAACAGCCATTTCCTTCTGTGACACGTACATAATATTACTCGCATGTACACACATACACACACACACACACAGAAGAATCAAGTGATTTGCTTTGATCATTTACATTTCCTGTACAATACAACAGCACACAAACCACTGACATAGACAGACAATAAGCTGCTTTGATGGAAGAGTGCGCGAGAGAAAGAGAGAGAGAGCTGCCACAGGAAATGAGGTCATACAAAAGGAATTCTGACTAAATTCAGACTACAAAGTCTCCAAACATGAACATTATTCAGAGACAAAGACAGAGATCCACAGAGAGAGAGTCTAGCACAGATAACAGATACAGAACTGTACAGACTAAATTAGATTTTAACTGCAGCTCTGGTAAGTGTAATAGTGTCTAAGAAAAGTCAAATGAAACGCTGA
>JAZGTK010006777.1:0-18213 GCA_036877625.1 Ambastaia sidthimunki | reverse complement strand
CAGTAATTGAGAAAAAACAAACAAACTGGTGACCAACAGAGAGCAGGGGTGCTGGCTTGTGGCAGGCGGGTCCTGAACCACGGCTAGTAGCTCCGTGGGGGCGTGACGGCCGATCGCTCAGGCGCTGCTGGCTGGTGGACAGAGAGAGAGAGAGAACACATGTTAGTTCAGGAAGGTGTCGCATGGAGAACTCGCTCGATGACGACGGCGTCTTCCGGGTATATATCCCTCTCTCTAAACAGGGTAAATGGTTTGTATGAGTTTGATTGGACTCTGATTATGATTCTTACAGTTTGATTAAATCACATATTATATTACAGTTCCATATAATGCAGTTCCGTTTATGCATCTGGCACTTCAGCCAGATGCATGTGTTTTGGACCCTGTGTTTGAGAGGGCACACTTACACCTGCCACATTGATAATATACATAAGAACCAATGAGGTTTGTCTGCTATTTCTTTTCCTTACATAGTGTAGAGTGCAGTGTGCTTCCAACCATATGAAAACATAATTTTTGCTCCATTATGCAACAGTGTTAGGTGCCAATATCTGAAAAATAAATGAGAAGCACTTAATTAGATAATCCAGTCTTCTTTAATAGATTGTGCTGTTGTAATAATCAGGAATGTAGTCAATAATCAGGAATGAGAAAACAGTAACAACAAGCAGATGTAAGAAATACAACAAAGCATCGTTTGGATCTTGCCAATCAGTCAAATTTGTAAGAGATGAATAGAGAGAGTGTGGCTATCACTCTTACTATTTGAAAAAGCTCTACATCCTTTTGTCCATGTTTCTCAGTAGTGTTCTTCCTGGAAATTCAGGCATTAGTGGGATAAAGAGAACATACTCAAGAAAGACCTTCCAAACCTGTTAGAGGCAATTCTGTGAAGTATAGCCAACAATTGCTATGAAAAATTACAGTATGCACATTGTTTCAGCTTTCTCAGTAAACTCACTGACAGAAATATGCATTAATGTTATACTCCAAGATACACAAGCTGAACATTGCATTTCCCTTTTTTTGCTTTACAAATGACATTGAAAACCTCAAGTTGCTATTTGAAAATATGAATATTTCATTTTGGTGAATCCATGATCATCCAAATATGCTTGTCTTTGTTATACATAATTATCATGAAAATGTCTTAATGGTCTTAATGCACAAATTCCTACCAGCCCTAAAAACATGCTTTATTTTTTATGCAAATATACTTTTTATTTTTAGTGTGAAATGTATCCTAAACATGTTTATGATGTGCCCTGTAACGTTACACTTAGCAATGAAGATTATTTTATTAATCATATAATTGTTATAAACAAAAGTTATAAACAAACATGATGTAACAAATCTGACAGTATCATTATAAAGTTATAAACAAACATGATGTAACAAATCTGACAGTATCAGTTTTCTACAACAGCTCTGCTGCTGTGTGGTTTAGGCTGATGTAGACTGGAGTAACAACCCCCCCCCACCCCACCCCCCGAACCCCAGCCAGTATTTGAGACTGCTGTGCTGCTCATATGTCTGGGCACGTGAGCTCAGTAGGTGGGGGGTGGGACACAAAGATGCGAAGCAGGGGAGATTACAGAGTGCGTGTGTGAGAATGTGATCCTAACATGCTTATCTGTCCATCACTATACCTCTGTGTCCCTCGCACTCATGGTTTTACACGACAATTTCATTAAAAACCCCTATACACAATGATGTTATAGGAGCACCAGCTGTAATGTCTTACTAAATATAGATGACAACTGGTGCATCAGGGAGAAAAAGACATGGATTGGATGGCAATTGCTTGGCATTAAAGACATCACCAAAAGATATGTTAACATACTGAAACTTAAGGTAAAATGATGCTGTGCTTGAGGGAAAATGGCAAATCGTGATTTGCATACTTCTACTATGCACTGGAAGTTCACATTTGCTGGAGATGATTATGCAGTAAGACTTAGACAGATTTCCATATAAATTTGTCTTCATTTCACAAACCCTTTTGTTAGCATTAGCATTACTATTGTTTTTTAAAACTCAAGGGTTAGGGGAAATGTGGCTTATGCAAAACAACCGGTAAACCTCTTAGACAAAACTGACAAGAATGCAAATGAGGAAGACATAACACTGTATAGACATAGTTATCTTCACACAGAACTACTACAAATTCAGGCCCATGTACTAGATGCAGTCTAATAAAACTGCTTTCAATGAGGACACAGACAATGGCCAACTATTAGTGTTATTTAACATTTTCTTCAGGGAATAAGGACACAGAACTTTTGTGAGGACATATGTTCATGTTTTAACATTTTTCTAATTACATCTGACAAATGTAATAGGTCTATCAAAGGCCATGGAAAAATCACTTCTGTGAATTACAGCGTATTTGAGTTTGACATTTACAGAACACACAGGCTAATGGTTTTAAAGGCTCCTCTCAAAGTCTGCTGTCAAGAGAGAAAGCAAAGCTTTCACCAGGCCTAAAATGGAATTATGCATTACAAAACAACCTGGCCTACAGCCCTATGCAAAACTATGCTATTAGCATGAAGGTAGAAAAACACCTAAAAGTGACCTAAAGTGTTTGGACACATTGCATGGCCTTATACATACTGACTATAATATAGGGTGTTTTCACTATTAGTATAATTTCCTGTTTAAAATAAACAAAATGAGAAATGAGTAAGAGCAGTAAAGTATTGTGATCAGATCACTGAAAGCACATTCACAGCTGTTCAGGGATAGATGCGACAAAATTCAAATGTGTAAATGCCATTTTTTTTATTCACATACACAGAACACTAAATACCATGTGGACAATAAAGATAAACTAATAAAAAAGTCAGCATGACGTCTTGCTAAACATAAGTGGAGTGATTTTCTTTTACAGGTTCACTTAAAAAATCTACGCCATTGATCTGTGTAAAAACAGACTCACATGGACAAGGAGACATACGTTGCTTCAAGAAACCTTGGCTATGCTCCTATTGATGTAAGTTACACTGCTGGCTTTAAAACAAAACACTGAAACTTTACACGTGGTTCCACTACTCCCACTCCACTGAAGAACATTGTCCACTGCACAACACCTACACCTAATGATAGTTTACATATTAAACCGCTGTAATGGCATGTTGCTCCATTTCCCAGCCTCGTCTGAAGAGCCAACTTTAAAGGAACTAGTAGAAATAGTGGACCAGCGGTAGTCTGGAAGCTATTATCTGAACATGAGACTACGATTTTCCATCTATGAAGGGCAACCTATGCCTGCGAGATTGCTAAGGCTTCACAGAATAAAGCAAACCTCACTGGGTGTTGTTACAGTAATTCACTTTTTTCTCTGAGGACTATTAACCCCAAAGTACAGGCCTACAGCAGATGGGGTTAACAGAACTCAATATAACATCAAAAACAAACATCTGATAAATTATATGCCACATCTGGCATTATTAAACATCATTATTAAAAACACTAAATATGCTTAATATGGCGTCAAAAGATGGTTTGTTATACATTGCTTTTGTTTTTCTGTATTGTGCATGCAGCCTATAACCAAGACACTGCTAGAACAGCCTGCTAGCCTATAACCAAGACACTTCTGTTCTGAAGGACATTTGAGAGGCCTAACTCATTTTAGCACAATTGTTCGCTCAGGGTTTTTTGAAGGAATTGGTTTAACGGTTTGACAGATTCACCAAAACTGTTTAACTTTGTCCAGAAGTCTCTGAACAGTATTTTGGTCCATCTTTGTTGTATTGACAGCAATATTCAGTAATTTTAAAGGCTTTAATTCTGTTATTAAAATATTTTTAACATTTTATTTACACCACCCTAAATTAGTTTCTTATTGTTTTTGTGCCATATTATTAGTTCTGTTATATTTATTTAGTTTACTGAAAAAGGTACTGCCCTCTTAAATAGATTTTTGCATAGTTAGAAACATTTTGCTAGCTGCTTTTTTTAGTTAATAAACTTAATAGGACATTTAGAAATAACTCTGAAAATATGCAAAAATATGTTTATGCAATATCTAAATTCTACTGATTTCTTCAAATAAAACTTAAACTTAAGTTGTTTCTTAAGTTGGCTCCTTGTCCAGGCCCTTGTCATCTCTAGGCTGGACTACTGCAATGCTTTGTTGGCTGGCCTTCCAGCACGGGCACTCAAACCTTTACAATTGATCCAGAATGCAGCAGCTCGCCTGGTCTGCAAAGAACCAAAAATAGCCCATGTCACACCTCTCCTCATTTTCCTTCATTACCATTTGCTGCACGCATAAAATTCAAATCTCTGCTCCTGGCTTATAAAACCACTACTGGCGCTGCACCATCTTACCTTCACAAACTCATTCACATATACACTCCTTCCAGATCCCTACACTCAGCAAATGAACATTGTCTTGTTATACCCTCCTCTAAGGGCACACAACCTCCTACTCGCAGCTTTTCAATATCCCTGGCTGGTGGAATGTTCTTCCAAACTCTGTTCGGTCTGCTGCATCCCCTACTGCATTCAAGAAACTGCTAAAAACTTTGTCTCTTTCATGAATACCTGACACAGGCATAACTATTTAATTTAAAAAAAACAACAACTAACCCTTTCTCCTCTCTCCCAACAGGCATCAAATCTAGCTTTGAAATATTGTACTTCTGGTAAAATTGTATCAACGTATGGCTGATGTTTATTATAGTTTTTGATTTGATGTGATGTTCTCCTCACATTGTAAGTCGCTTTGGATAAAATGTACAATGTAAATGTATACTGATTGATCAAAACTATATAACCATTGTGAGTTTCAGATCTGTCAAAAATAATGGCTCATTTAAAAAAGCATTAAGCAAATTAAGGGTTAATGTTTTTAACTGTTATTCACAGTGCAGACAAGAAAGACTGCAATTTATACACAATACCTTTATAGTGCCTTTATCATACAAATTTCTTAAAGTTGCGGTGTGTAAGTTCTATGCCACTAATGCCACAGAATTGAAAAAAGTTAAGGATGTTCTTCCTATCATCATTGGTTAGATAAACAGGTAGTTCCATGACATTGTGAAAGTGTTGGTACAGCAGATGTTGCTACATGGGATCGCACAATGACTTATTCACATTGTTTAACCAGTTAGAAAACATAATCAAATTAAAATTATTTAGTTCCTTTTGAAAAAAGCTTTTAACTGCTGTTATGATCTGTCCTTTAATGTAATCAAAGATTATAAATATATTAATCTCTAGTTTCCCTCACAGCACCACTGTGACACAGTGTCATCATAAGCACTGGTTTTAGAAATTCACCACATTGTAACACCCCTGTCTTGGTTTCACCCATGTCTGTCCATATATGGAGTTCCTGTTCCTGTTGTCTAATTAGTCTCACCTGTTTGTGATTAGTCCTTGTAATTAGTGTCTCTATAAGTTTGGTTCCTGTCCAGTCTTTGTTTGTTGGTTGTTAAAGTAATGTTGTACGTTCTTCTGTGGTGCCTGTTCATGTCTGTAACTTTCTTGGATTAAAAATATTTATTTGGATTTCACGTTGTTAGCTCCTGCTTTGGAGCGAACCCATTACACACATTCACAATTCTGATGCCTCAAATCACCTGCTAAGTGATTTAGTTATGTATAAGTCACTGTTTTTTGTGAGTATTACAATCCTAACAGAAACATGATCATTTTGGAAAAAAATACAAGGTTAGAGCAATACAAGGTTAGAGTGTCAGTGAGTACTTTTAGGAAAAACACCTGATCTGTGTCTGGGGATCAAGACTCATCCACTTTATATGACCTTAACAGACTACAGGTATTTGCTCAGATAGCACATCCCTAAAGGGTCTAAATAAGATGAAGGTCAACACAGAACAAGCCAGCAGCAAAATCTGCTTCTGATAAGAATCTTTAAGGTCAGGCCTTTAGCCTCTATTCATCTCAAGCAGAGCATTATTTTTTGTTCTTCTATGAAAGGAGGAAACCCAGGTCCATTTGTTCATTACAAACTGACGCGTGAGAGCGGGACGCATTCTCTTTATGCAGGGATTTGCCTTCCGTCAACCAACAGCATGATAGCGTGATGAAGCAAAAAACAGCATTATCTGATGTCGCCCAACCGTACAGAGCGGCATGACGCATTTGACTGTGATGTAAGGCAGGAAATCAGTCTTTCGTAACAGCATTTGTTATGTGGACATGACAAAGCCGACATATTGTTATTGTTCAGACTGTGTCTCATTTTTTTTCAAAAGCCTGTGACCAAAGTTTCAGACTGTAACTCCACTTAGAGCACACTATTAAAAAAAACTTTTAATTTTAATCAGCTTAGCTTTACAAGTCATTTCAAAACAAGATTTTAAATCAATTGGATCAGTTGGTGTAACTTTTAAAAATAAGTTAAGCAATGTTTTAACTTTTTATAAAAAATATGGCAACTTAGCACCAGTCAAAATTAGAAATAGTAAGTTGAAATGACTTGTGCAGCCAAGTTGATTAAACTAGATTTTTTTTTTTACAGTGGGTAAATTATACAGAAAATATTATTTTATTTGATAATTCTATTATTTTGTAATAACCTTCTTTAAAAACTCTTTTACATATGCTCCAGATTTTAGGAGATTTAACAACACAGTTAAAGTTTTACACCCACATATTCTGTGTAGTCATGAGCTTTTCATATTGCAATTATAATTAAAACAGATGAATGGAATGTGTCCAAAAAACAAAAAACTGACCTTCAATGTCATGTTTTCAACAAGTAATGGGCATCAAGGAAGTGCTTTTTATACATATTGGGTTAAAGGCAGTATGTCAGGAGAGTGTTACTGTCAAACAGTATAAAGTTGGCAGACAATTCTCTAGTAGGCCTGCTAATTATGGTGGCAACTTGTCTGTGCAGGAGAGGGAAAAAAGAAAAACACCACTATAGCAAGTTGCATTTTGTCACAGAAAGTCACCAAATACAGTTTTTTTTTTTAGAAAAGGTGAAAAACTGTTTTGTTGACGCTGCAATAGTAAAGCCAAACACACAGAACCATAATAACCCATGGGGTTGGATTAATTGACAAAGATCTTACTACACAGCATGGCAGCAAAGTGTAAGTCCAATAATTTTCATCATCCTGAATAAAAGTACTGACATTAAAGAGACTGCACACTAATGTCACTAATGTCTAATCTCTATTAGAGGAATGCATGCAAAATTTGAAATATGTTTACCTATTACCTACTTCGTTTAGTTCTGTTTTAATAAATGTTATAGTAATCTTATTTTTCAGTGATATTTTCATCAGGATAGAAAGTGTAAAATAAGTCATTTAGCCCTTTGTATTTACATTTTTTTTTTTTTTTGGGGCCTGATAGACCTTTGAGTATCTTGAGATGTACTACACAGTAGGTTACCTACAGTGTGCCTAGATTCAGATTCACAGAGTGAGATCGTTTTGTAATCCTTATTTGATTTTCAAACCAATATCTAATTTTTATGCTGGTGTAATTACAGCATTTTGGCTTTGTAGGACAGAATACTGCAGACAAAATGTGACTGGTCTCCATTTGCCACAGATATACTTTTCAGAAAAATTGTACACATTAAAATGCGTAAACTGTATATTATAAGAGACAAGAGCCACTCAATCTCTTCTTTGACATTCTGTTACAGTAAAGCATTTTTGTCCACACCATCTGCAGACAAGAGTCACATGATAAACATTACTCATAAAACATACACTAAACCAGTGCAGGACCATAAAACCCAGACTACTGGAGTTTATACATAAACACCTGCTCATCCAAACCACCAGAAGCAAGGTAGTCTCCAGTTTATGAAAAAGCTACACAGGTGGCAGGGCCCTACAAAGAGGAACAAGGAATATAATTATGAGATACCATGAGAATATATAAGATATATGCACAGACTCAACACAGCACAGAATAACATTGTATAAGTATTATTGAAGAGTTTTATTGACCAAGTGGGGCACTTTTAAACCACAGAGATCTGACTTCAAACTGCAAGTCATGAACATTTACATTTATTTATTTGGCAGATGCTTTTATCCAAAGTGACTTACAGTGAATTCAAGGTACACAATTTTTTTTTATCAGTACTTGTATTCCCTGGGATCGAACCCACAACCTTTTGCGCTGCTAACGCAATGCTCTACAAGTTGAGCTACAGGAATACATGAACACACACCCGGAGCAGTGGGCAGCTATCACTACAGCGCCGGGGAGCAATCAGGTGTTAGGTGCCTTGCTCAAGGGCACTTCAGTTGCTACCTGCCGGCACCAGAATCACAATTCCGGTGTGACATAAGTCACAATCCCCACAAATGACATGAGTGTGACAGAAGTTAAAATATAGGAGATATTTGTACTGCTGCTGAGCCAACAATAATAGGTGGGGGAAATATCTCTTTTATAGCCTTCCTTGAAAACTGCATTATTTTGCACTTAATCCATTTTGTTAAAAAAATAAAGACAAAATAAAGACTTTCCCTTTATACACACAATTATCGATAAAAGAAGAGAACAGAGGAGAACTCTTGGTCAGCCTGTAGGAGGAAAATTATAGCATCATGATGCCATATTAACTTTGGTCGAACAGAGTAGGTTAAATTTAGGCAGTACATGGTGCTGAACACAAACCAGACACATTCACACAGACACAGATCTGGCAAAGCCAAAAGACATGCAGACACATTCAGCCCACACTACTGGTGAGAAAACGTTTTTTTCAAAAAAGCTAGTATTACATTTTGGAAAATATTTACATGCAGCTATTTAGAATAAAATATAATTAAAAAAACTATATATTATATATTCATTAAATATAAATATGTGTGTGTGTTTAACTTTTATTGGTTTAGGTATGCTTTTTTTAACAGTATTGAAGGAGAATAATTAATTTCTTAATTATCTATTTAAATAGCCCAAATCATCTATTTAAATAATTTTTTTAATGAAATAAAAAACAGATATTTGTGTGTGCGTACAGGTTGGTGTAGGTTTTTATTTTTATAATTTTTTGATTTGCTTCTGTCCGTCACTTTATGTCCTTCATTTTACATTTTAAACCACGAACCATGAACTTTATAATATGACTAATACCTGAACTACAACTGAATAGGAAAAATCTTGTTTTGACTCCAAGCCATTCTTTGCTCATAGAACTGAAGGGTATTGGAATGTAATGTAGAAAACTTAAAGTAGCCACTCATTGGATTAGTGTGTGTAACTGAATGAGGCTGTGAGTGTATGTGTTGTACTGGGTGACTCACAGTGAGTCACTGAAGCGACACCTCCTGTCAAGTTATCAGATGCACCTCAGCCAGACGAGGTAAACGAATACCAATCCACTAATCGCATCAGACTGACAAACAACGCAGTTAGCTTGACATATATATTCAACACTGAAATCAAGTCAAAACCGTTTCCACTCTCATTGTAACTGGCCTAAATCACCCATAAGCCATTGTGTCACTATTCCTGGCATCTTCTTACATTATCTGCTTTACAACAGCTTTAGAAAAACTGTAAATAAGAAAATGTGAAATTGTATTTTAGAAGTAGCTCGCCCAAAAATGACATTTTTCACCCTCATATTGCTCCAAAATTGTATGTTGTTATTTTCAATGGAAAGTATAAATATCGCAAGACCTTTAAATGCAGCTTTTTCGACAATGACAGTTCTTGATAATCAGTCAAACTCTTGTACCACCCTACCTTCTCCATGGGACTTATTCATGAATCCAACTATAAACTAGCAATCCTTAAATTGGATGTTTAAGCTAAAGGGACAGTTTACCCAAAAAAGAAAATGTTTACGTCATTTAACCATTTAACATCATTCATGTCATTCCAAACCTATATGACTTTTTTCTTGGAACACAAAAGAAGATAGTTTGTCTCTCTTGTCTTGAAAGTGGGTTTTGTGTCCATTCAATGGAAGTTAACAGGTGCCAATGTACTACAAAATATCTTCTTTTTATGTTGCTCAGAACAAAAAAGATTTTCAAGATTTTGAATGACATCAGGATAAGTAAATGATGAAAGAATTTACATTTTTGGGTGGACTATTTCGTAAAGTTGACTTTCTTTTTTGTAACTGTCCACCACAACCGAAGGAAACCATTTACGCTAATTGCTGCTGTAGCGACCCTCTGGGCACAGCTGAAAATGCAACAAGCATTAACGCTGTGTTACAAATTGTATTCTAATACGCACTGATCTGTGGAATTAACAGTGCGCTGCTAAATACTTGCATATTTTTGTGTCTTGACTTGCAAAAATAGATTTATTTCTCATATTGCTTTACAGCAGTACAGTTTGTCCTCTCAGTTGTGTCAGTGAATATAGATCAGATTGAAAATCCATGTGGGTCTATAAGAACTTTGTTGTTGTTTTATGTTAATTTCACATTATAAGCTGCACCTGTGGATGCTGTCAAGGTGACAGTAAACCATCTATTCAGCGTACAGTGCCATTGTCACCGCACGTCAAAAAGTAGAGCATGCTATGCTAAAAAAGTATGCCAAACTGTACTTGTTCCAACCTGAATTGTATAAAAGCCCACCTTGTTCTGGCGTCAAAGAAGGAAAACCAGAAGAAAAAAGGTTGCTAGGGAGGAGGGTTATGACGGCAGATAAAAACAAGGAATGTAAACTTGGCGAAGGTGGGGAGTAGGACAGAGTTCTCAGCTGGATCGAGGCATTCCAGACACCTTCTGCTGAACAGGTCTGTAACACGTACCTTCATGCACATACAGGCACATTCTCAGGGGTGCTTAACTTTACTGACCCCAAAAATACCACTACAGTAGTTATGAAAGGGCAAACTAATGGGGATGCCTCAAGAAAAACATATTAACTTATAGCAAAATCTAGGTCTATGTGAAATTTGTGCTTATATAACTTTTTGTGGACTTCAAACTCACATATATCACAATGTAAGCTTTCAGTGCTCATCAGTCTTATGTCTGCTATAAATTGTGTTTTGTTTTGCACCAAACATTAATAAACATGCCTACAGATAAATATGCCCGGTAATATCACAAACAGAAACACGTGTGAGACAGACTGGGCTGCTGACTAATAGGCTGTCCGAGCCGCTGTCTCGTGAGTCTATGAGACTCACAGACTGGCTAGCACATGCAGATACAGTGTACACCCTGTGTATTGTGGGTCAGCATGCTATCAGCAACACCTGCTAATCTTTTCAGAGCCAAGGCTGGCTCATGGCTAATCACAGCTTCTAGTTCCAGAAGAACTTGGTGAACCCTATATGATGGTTTACACTAATGGTGTTTTGCAACAACAAAACAAGTAAAATGTATTTATTTTTACTGTGAGTTTGCAACCTAAAGGGAAAAAGCGTTATGCAAATGAGCAGCAGTTTGATGCACTTATTGACGTGTTCACAGTTTGCATAATCCCTAAAGCAGTTGGACACTGCAGTAAACTGGGAACACCTACTAGATACAGGGAATATTTACATCAAGAACTATAACTGTATAGAAAACTCTATTGGTGTCCAAACCCACAGACAGTAACTTTGTTTATATTTAGCACACACACTCCAGTAAATGCGTGGGCCCTTTAAATTTGGAAAAAATATTTGATTGGCTATCAATGTTTTATCATCAGCTTGAAAAGATGGCTCTCTAGAGCAAGAGGAGGCCTAGCAACACTCTAAATCAAAGGCAGCAGCCAAGGAGGCTCACATAGCCTAATAACCTGGCACTTAATAACTCTCCAAAGACAGCAGGCCTAACTATGCTATAAATTAGAATATCCATCAAGGACGCACCTAGCAACTTGATGCTGCTGTCTAGGTGGAGCTCAAAGGAGTGGAGGCCTCAAGAGGAGAGCTCTCTAAACAAAAGGAGGCCTAACAACACCCCTTCGTAAAGGCAGTAGCCAGGGAGGCTCGCAGAGAGCCTAACAATCTGGCACTAGTGCCTGGCTGAGCTGGAACAGAGGCCTCAGTATAATGACTCTCAAAAGTGAGAGTAGGCCTAATTCATACTACACTCAGGACAACTTCCCAAGGAGGCTCACGTGAAGCATAGCAACCCGCTATCCCAACTGCTAGAACTGCTATCCCAACTGCTAGAACTGCTATCCCAACTGAGCTTTAGGAAGCCAGTGGCCAAGGAGAACAGAGCCTAACAACTTAGCTATGAGGAGCTAAGGTTACAGCCAGTCCACTACCCTAATGATAGACCTAACAACACTCCAAATTTAAAGCTGCAGCTAAAGAAGCTAATGAAGCACCTAAAAAACTCAGCTAACCGCCAGGCCATCAGACAACGTGTTCACAACCAGTGTCCTGGGCCAAACCATCAGAGAGCCAGGTGTCAAAGTTACAATTGTTCTACCAAAATATCATAGGTCTAGCTTTAGGGCCATATGTAAATATGCATATATGCATGATATATGTGAGGAGAAAGGAAAGAAGCAGCAGTTATTTTGCCTATTAGCACTGGGTGCATTTACCCTGGATCACTTCCCTAAGATCTCTAGTTTTCCTATTAGCATCACACCTTCTCTGTGCTCTAGTCTTCAAAGAAAGTGGAACATGAGAGTCGTTGCTTGTCTTCTGGTCCCGTCTCACATCCTTAGATCAGGACAGACCAGACCCCTCAGAGGGCAATGCAATTTCTAAAGCATATAGTACTTTCCATAAATTGCCTCTAGACAGGTACAAACAAATGGGCTCCTGAAGACATAAAAGAGGATGAAGTATTCTAAAGGTGCCCTTTTATATTCTGTTGGAACTGTAGTAAAAGGCATAGGCAATTCAATGTCATTTTTAGACTCATGCTTCAGACACCGGTCATGCCAGAGGTGTGTCTTCTCAGGGATGCAGTGGAAGTTCCTATTCAAAAAGGAACTCAATATCGATGGGTTTTTGGCAATGCAGTAGATGGACTTGCTGGTGTACCTTCCATTTAAAGGCCAAACATAATGCTGGAAAAATAACAAAGCGTTTTGAGCAAGCAGTTCTGAATGTGGTGTGTGTGGATTACAAAAAAAGAACCATTCAGTGAAAAGTTACGCAACAGGCATGTAGGAAGATGAGGTCAGTGCAGCTGACATTTCACTCAAGCATTTCGTAGTGCATATCAGCAGATGTCAAATACCAGATGGGATGGAGGACCTCAGATTAGTGTGGTGGAGTCTCAAATTAGGAGGTTTATGTTGTCTTGGGCTTATGCCATAAATACATGTTGGAAACAAATTTAAAAATAAAATACCAGTCAAGGTTTATGGATTTAGATCAATTAGGTCACATTCCAACTCTAGACATTTGAGAGGTGGTAACAGATAATTAATGTTCCACTGCAAGCAATAAACAGTTAAAAAGTAAACATTAATTAATGCACAATGAACAATTTGTATTAACTACATTAACAAATATAAATAAATGCTATAAAAATATATTGCTCATTGTTAGTTTAAAAAAATAACACTAACTAATGTTCACAAATGAAACACTTTAACACATTTAATCCATTTAACCCATGAGGAGTGAACACACACTGCAAGTTGTGAACACACACTGCAAGTTGTGAACACATACTGTACATAACTGGAGCAGTGGGCAGCACTGCAGCGCCCAGGTAGCAACTGGGGGAAGGGTGCCTTGTTCAAGGTACCTCAGTCACTTTCTGCCAGCAGTGAGAATCAAACCTGTGACCTTTGGGCCCAACTCACTAACCATTAGGCCACAACTACTCTTACTGACAAAAGATTCTAAACATTTTAAAATAATCTACACTTTAAAATAGCTTGACTTGCACAAAATATACTTAGAGTAATAAGTAAAATTCATTTTCATTTCACGTTGACTTTCACATTTTGAAAGCATTAAATAACGAACACATTTAGCCTACATAGCTGGCTAGTTCACAGTTTCTATTTAAAAGGAAGGCTGGCCAACCAATCATGACTTCATGCAAGATTCATGCATTTATGAAAGCTTTATGTAAAACTTGTTCTTTTCTGTTTCTTTGTGTTGAAGGCTTACAGAGGTTATTCACAACTCATCCCACACGCACAGATGATAACAGGCATTCGGTACACTCTGCAATACCGCTATAACACTAACCAGGAGGCTTCAGGTTTACAATACATATGACTCAATCAATGGGCAGGCGGTCAGTTTTAATAATCAAAAGACAGGACTGATTTAGTCTTTGTACCATTAAAAAGAAAACAAAATATTTATCTGCCAAAGACTCATGAGTGTGCACAATGTCTGTAGTGTGATGAATTCATTTCTTATACAGTATGATACAGACAGAAGCTTTAAGGCACTAAGCAGAGATTATCAGGCGTTTCTGCTGTGTTTAGAAACAATATTAAATATTAAAGCTGTGCTATATGTACTATATGCATCATGTAATGCACATATTAAAGTAGATAAGTCAGTCACTGTAACGGAACTCAGACAAAAATGGTAAGTTTTTAACAGGTTTATTAAGCTGGTGAGTTCCAGGAAACAGGTGGGGGTTATGGCATTCAAATGATAGACAATTGGCGTAATGCAATAGAATGAATAATAATGTCCGGTTATTTACAGGTTTGGAGATGTTGGATGCTGAGTGGATATTGGAGCACTGCACAAGCCTCAATGATGCGAGTGAGGGTTCAGGTCAGTCGGTGGAGCGGGTGAGCGGAGGACTGTTCTTGGAGCGGGTTTGTAGCTGTGGCGAGAGTATATTCCACTAAGAACTGAAGAGGAATCGTTGAAGAGGAAATCACGAGAAGGTTGCCGTGTGGCGTTCATGAGTTCGTTGCTCAAAGTAAGATCAGACAGTGTGTGTGGGTGAGGCGTATGCTTAAGTAGTGTGATGCTTGATGATGTGCAGGTGTGTATAATCAGTACTCAGGTGAAGGTGTGGGCTATGGTGGTGAGGTGAGAGAGCCTGGCTCATCCGTGACAGTCACTAGCAGCAAACCAGCTGATTTTAACAAAGTATGTATGAGATAGGACTTGCATGACTTACTAGCCAACTTTTCAGCCAGAAGAGTAACCAATTATGGCTCAGTGTTTACCATGTGTAAATGACAGACAATATGTCATGCATAGTCAATCTTTGTGAATGCTGTGCTGAACCAGTAATACCAGTCAGTACGTGTGAATAGGAAAGGAAAAGTGGATGTCTTTATTGCCAAATAATTGCTGCTTGCATTGTAATAAACACTGCAAAAACAATTCCACCACACTACAGGTTTTTTTATTACCTGATAATCAGGTACCTATCCGGTGCTATAATCAGGTGCTATAGGTACTTTTGTGTGCACATGCTTGCTCTGTTTAGTTGCAACCGGCTTTTCCGATCCATTTTTAATCATCACACAGAACAGAAAAAAAGGGCTGTCAAATTTACTTAATTAACATTAGTCATTTTATTTTACACAATTAAAAATGTACATAAAGGTGATAACTTTGACAAGTCTATGCTATGTCCACAGTAATCTGGATTAAACAGAAAATTACCTTTTTATTTCCAAACTATATTTCAGAAGTTTCTGGTCTGCCAGTAAATGTCTAAAAATGGCAAAATTCACTTACTGCACATGTAAAAGAAATGTGTAATATTCATTATACAAAATTACAATTGATTGCATTATGTCATATTTATTAGACATTATGTCATATTTATTTATTTTTTATATATTTAACGTAACATACTAAAGTGACTAACACACAATAATGCACAACAACACATCTTACAACCATCTTGATTGTTTTGAATAGATCTCAGTGTCACAATTAAAGAAATGTAATTGTATTGGAATATTTCAGTTTTTCCAGTCCATGCTACAACCATTCATCCATGTGGAAGAGTTCATCCATGTGTCTGTTTTTGCAGGGATAAAACCTATGTGGATGGATTATCCAGATTAATGTGGCCGTAGCCCCAGTCATTATACAAAGCTGACATGCAACTACACTGTGTGTACACATACAGTTTGTAAACAGGATTTTTCTTCCTGTCGTCACCACAGAACAAGAATAATATAAAATATAGAACAAGTATAACTATAATTCATGGCTAGTCGACACTGGTCTAGTGGTAGAAGTGTGAGGTGTGTTACCTGATGGCTTTGTAACATGCAGAGCAGTCAGCCCTTCAGCAAGTCCAGAATCTTTAGCATGGAGTCTTGTAAGGTTGTGATGAGGTCATTCTCAGACGTATGGAGAAACAGTCCATTCACCACAGCATTATGAACTAAAAACATCAGTGCAAAAACTTTACACACTACAGATTCACAAACACACAACTCACCCCATATGGCTACATCACACACTACAGATTCACAAATACACAATTCACCCCACACGGCTATCTATACCAGTGATTCCAAACATGTATTGCTTCAAGTGAAAGTTATGAGTCATTGGAAATTAAACACTGAGACAGACTGCACTGGTCCAAAAATGTGCAGAATTTTTAACATGACCTATGCCTCATTCACATGGCCTGCAGCTTTGTCATGCAAGTTGTCAGTCTCTTACGAGGCATTTCTAGGTCTGGTTGTCTGGTTGACAACAATTCTGAATGTCACAATGCTGCTGAATGTCATTTCATGTGGACTCTGAATCAGTTATACACCACTTAATTTTTTTTAAATGTACTGTATATTAATGATGGATGAAAATTAACAGCTCTTCGCAGCCATATATCCGAGATGGCAAACAGCAGGTTATTCGGAACCGTCTGTTTTTCCAAGCAACGTTTGGAATATCATCCTTGTACATAACCATAGACGTATCATCTAAAATCAAGAAATTGCTCACTGCAAATTAACTTTATGTCCACTACAAATCATTAACGTCACTCCCATTAAAAGTCACTCCTGAAAATTGTTACTCAATAGCTTTATGTTAAACTTTTCTCAACTTTGTTGTGTCACTGGACATTCTGACATCCTTCTGTCAGCATTTGCTTGTGTCACAGGAAGCTGGCAAGCTCCCACTTAAAATGAATGAGATAACATATGTTGCTGGTGATGCAAAAGGGGCTCTAGACAATTTTGTAAATGCTTAAATTGCAAGTTGCATAAGTGCATGTTTAAAGCCATTTTTACACCTGTTTGCTTTGTTCCAAAACAGGCTAAAATTTTTACAATGTTGCAATTTCTTCCTGGTTCCTTAGCTTTCACAAGACAACATTTCCAGAGCGACCAAAATTATTGAAAAAATTAAATGACATGCAAAGAAACTGTCCTCTCACTAGTCAGAGTGCACCCGTTTATTTTTTCTGTTCAAAGAGGTCATCCATCAGGACAGATTGACAACAGCACCGTGGGCTTACTGTGGCTTGTAACTGCTGTTATATTACTTCATCATTTTGTTGGGACAAAATTCTTACCATGTTCAAGGCAGCAATTTAAAGTGAAATGGCACTCTTTCATTATCAATGGCAAAGTATGAAACCAAAGATTAGACATCTTAACTTCTGAAGTATTATGTTTCCACTCAAATATTCAAATTTCTGTTTTCTCTGCTTTCCAACCCCAGCACACATGTGGGTATCACAAAAGACCCTCAGCAAAGCTGTTTGTCTCCAGACAAACAGCACTTCATGACGTCACCTTTATGAATGGACATTGGACAATCATGAGACTGGGTAGCCCCCAGCAGACTTTTGTAGGAATTACAGCCCAAAATAGTTAAGTAAGTAAGTTAACTTGAAAAATAAATTTAAAAATATAAATAGCATGTATTAGTAATATTATGCAAACTATTCATTTGAATATTATGTAAACCTTGAGAGACAAACAACACCAATTTTCATATTATTCTGCACTACATTCAAAAAATATTTTTATCTCGCACATATGCTCTGTGTGTATTATAAATTATTGGATTTGATTAATATACATTTAAATTTATATTTTTTTTTACATGTTACATGGTTGTACATGGTATACAGTACAGACCAAAAGTTTGGACACACCTTCTCATTCAAAGAGTTTTCTTTATTTTCATGACTATGAAAACTGTAGATTCACACTGAAGGCATCAAAACTATGAATTAACACATGTGGAATTGTATACATAACAAAAAAGTGTRAAACAACTGAAAATATGTCATATTCTAGGTTCTCCAAAGTAGCCACCTTTTGCTTTGATTACTGCTTTGCACACTCTTGGCATTCTCTTGATGAGCTTCAAGAGGTAGTCACCTGAAATGGTCTTCCAACAGTCTTG
>JAZGTK010006776.1:0-14765 GCA_036877625.1 Ambastaia sidthimunki | reverse complement strand
CCTGACTTATGGGAGTAAAACATTCCAGCCGCTCTTTAGGTGAAGCATTAAACAACAATGGATTTTCCAATAATGTAGCTGTCCGTGTAGTTTCAATTATTTTTTCTGTAAAGAAGGTCATGAAATCATTGCTCCCCAAGTTTGCTTGTACATTATCTTCAGGCAGCGTTTGCTTATTTGTTAACCTGGCCACTGTAGTAAATAAAAACCTCNNATTATTTTTATGTTTTTCGATTTGTGTGCTAATATGTGCGGCCTGTGCTGTTTTTAGGGCCTTTTTATAACGGGACATACTGTCTTTCCATGCTAAACGAAAAACCTCCAGATTTGTTTTTTTCCATTTTCGTTCTAGGTTACGAGTTTCTCTCTTTAGAGTAAGAGTCGTGCTATTATATACTGAGTTCTCCCGGTTTTGAAGAGCACCCACTAAATTCAGGAAGCCTTCTGTCTCAAGGGATATAAATGGCAGCTTGAGTGGTTTGTGCAGAAGCCTGTTTCTTAATTACTACTTTTGCAAGGAATAGAGCTTATTTCTGCTCTGGCCTGATCAAGCGCCTCGGCTTGTTCTGCAATCCTTCTTTGCATTTCCGCCATTTCTTTTCCTAATTCCTCAATCTCAGACATCCTGCTTGTGGGCCTGGAGACATGTAACTACTTATATGGGTCTAAGTCTATCCTGTTCGTGACGCCACTTTTGTGGCGGGGGTATTTAGCCTGCCCTGTAGGGGAAATAGTCAATGCTGCCCTGGAAGACTGAGTAGCGAAAGGACCTTAGTCACCGCTCCCAGTGTTTCTAGTCTCTGTATATGGTTTTCTACCTTAATGTGACGTAACACTACAGACTGAGAATGGGTAGAATTCAGATAAACTAACGTCATACGGTGGCTTTCCTGAATTGAAAATGTATATGTTAGACACAGCTTAATATACTCCTCCCTCCCCGAGTCTAATAAGGTAGGTAAGACGCCCCTACTCCCTGACAGCACTCAATCCAAGAAATATTAATAAATACTATGCTGAGTACAAAATTAAACAGTATTTATTTTCTTTTTGAGGGCTCAGCCTCCTTAAGTGTTAGTTCAGTTTGTACTGAATATAACAAATGAATGTAAAATGTATAAAAAAATAAAAATAATAAATGGTAGAAATAAAGTACAGCTTCTGTGATTTTTTTCTGACACAACAGAGCAAAAAGCCTCAATATCAGTTTCAAAATTCGGCACTTACAAAACAAAAGTTGAAGTGATACCTCAAAACAAAGAAAAATCAGAAACAATCTTCTTAAGTTCTTAATGTAACCCCAATTGAGATATGTGCTAAGTGATTAAACGATTACTTTTACAACCATCAAACACATCTGAGAAAGCACACACCTTGAAATCTCAATTCAGTTATGACCATCCAAATGAGATGTCCACTGACAGGTCACTTTAACTCTCACAGTTTTGTTTTTATAAGTCCCCTAATCAAGATGAATGAGTGTAAAATACCAGTCCGATGAACGGTGAATAGCGATAAGTTGTCTAGACGTAGCGTGCGTTGAAATGGCTTGAAGTGTAGAGAAAGTAGCTTATGTTAAAGCTAATTCAATTTCAAAGAAATTGTCAAAGATGAAATTCATCTACATTCATTAAACCAGGAACAAACCAATCTGGAGATGAACAGAACCGAGATGTCCTTTGGATGGCAGGGTAACACAAAACACTTTCTCGACTGCGTCACTCAGCAGCTTCTCAATCTCTCGTGTCACTACACGAGCAAAAAAACTCTTGCACGGAAAATAAGCATGTGATCTGTCTTGTTAAACAGTTTATCTTTAACGCTGATCTTCTCAATAAAAACTGTAAGTATAAAATGTGACAAAACTTAAACAAAACCTGATTGCCGCAACTGAATAAAATGTGCACTTTATATGCACTCTCAGTGATTGTGGTCTTCACAGTCTATAACTGCGTCACTTAGCTTCAGCAGCTAATGCGATCTACGAAAAGAATCAAAAATACCTCAGAAGAGCTAAAAACGTGAATCACGATTAAAAAAAACACTTAGTGTTGTCGTTCTTTATCCTGACTTGAGCCTCGGTAATCTTTCTTGAAACATCTTTCGAACGGGCACAGCGGACACGACACAGTACAACTCTAACTTTTTAGAGCGACCCACTTTCTCACAACGCGCTCGTCCTCTCTCTTCTTCGCAGCAGCACTCCGGAGTGCAAAACAGATCACTCGCCAAAATTAAAGTACCCTAAAAAAATTCACTTCTCATGATAATATATACCCGTTACATTTACATACAGATAACTTAATCGTAACATACTTTAATGTGTATCTTAAAAATTACACATTAAAATGTAAAAGATAAAATTAAAATATTAATAATAAATACATTCTTACTGCTTAAACTTCCTGAAAAACAGGCTTCAGTTATTTTACAAGTATTTTGTATTATTCCCCTTTAAGGTAATCCAGGGGCATGCTCCAGTTTAAGAAAATGTTGTACAAGTTAAATGGATCAATCGGTGCATTCTGACAGTAAAATTAAATTACGAGCTCTATGAAGAAATGTTTAATTTTATAAACAACTTTGTACTTTTATTAAGTAATACAATGGAATAATTGGTTGCATTCCTATTAAAGCTACAAAAGTTATTCAGCTAGGAGCAGCGAGTGATTTTTTTTAACTGTTTGATTCATACTGACAGCACAGACAGCAGCAGGTATTAGGCTGCTGTCATTTTAACACCTAATGCATGTTTCCAAACGGTATTGAAAAAAGAAGAAAATGTGCAAAAGAAATATGTTTATTTCATATATTTTTTTTATTATATTTTATATTTATATTTATATATTTATTTTATTATATTATATTTATTACAGTATATTTTACTCGTCTAAATGGATATTTTGCAAAGTAACTCTGTATTTGTACATTTGTTTCTCTTTAATATGAAATTATAAGACTTAAAAAGCTCTATTACCAAACAAGCACATTCCCTTTCAGGAACTCGAGCTGCGTCGAAACGCTATGAGATGCAAGCACCTTGTTCTCTCAGGGAACCAGGGCTACATACGTAACCTGAGACATTCCCTTTCATGAACTCGAGCTGCGTCGAAACTGCTCTGCTTAGAGCAGACACTAGCTAGCTATCTGTCTCCCGATGCTGCCCCACCCGTGTACAGGGACACACAAAGCAGAGCGTCGTCTCCCGTTCTCCCCCCTTAAGGGTGCAGGTGTTGCAACGCTTAAGAACGGATCTGAGGACTGTTTTAATCTCCAAGATGACTTTGGCCAAGAATTCCTGACAATTACATGTCAGGACCCCATCAGGCCATCCTGTTAACACTGCCACCTCTGGTGTTTTAGGGCACAGCAGCCTCAAGGGAGCTTTCCTCCCAGCCTCCGCCCTGGTAGGTAGCGCACCCGGGTGGCTAGTGACCTCCACAGAGGACCCTAGAGAGTTCAGATAGAAGGTCTCCTGCCGGTTTCCGTTACAGGGCACCGATCCTCTCATGCTGAATATACCAGAGGCCAGCCTTGACAGGCTAGTACGCCCTAGAGAACTACCTGGCAGCATGGAAGCTACTGCCAGGGGTGTCTCAATGGGCCCTGCTTACTGTAGAACAGGGATACAGAATCCAGTTCATTTCTCACCCACCTACTTTCGGTGGGGTTCACCCTACATTAGTGGGGCCTGCGCAGGCTCTGGTTATGGAACAAGAAGTAAACACTCTCTTGGGGAAGGAGGCCATCGAGGTGGTCCCTCTTCAGCTTACAGAGTCTGGGCTTTACAGTAGAGCTGTTACTTCATAGTTCCCAAGAAGGATGGGGTGTTGCATCCTGTTTTAGATCCGAGGCATCTGAACCGATCAGTCAAACAACTGAAGTTCAAAATGCTCACTGTGAGAACAGTTGGTGTCCAAAATCAGGTCTGAGGACTAGTTTGTGACCATAGATCTAAAGACGTTTATTTTTGCATTCCTGTCCGTCCTCAACACAGGAAGTTCTTGAGGTTTGCTTTCAGGGGCAAAGCTTACCAATTTCGAGTGCTTCCGTTCGGCCTTGCTCTCTCACCTCGCACTTTCACCAAGTGTGTGGATGCAGCTCTGGCTCCTCTGCGATACCAGGGTATCCGCATACTGAACTATATTGATGAATGGTTGGTCTTAGCTCCTTCGGAGTAGTTGGCGATCCGACATCGGTATGTCGTTCTCACCCACATGAAAGAGCTGGGGTTCAGACTAAACACAGAGAAAAGTGTGCTTTCTCCAGTTCAAAGAATCACTTATCTGGGTGTGGGATTTGACCACGATGCAGGCACATATGTCCCGCTCGAGTAGAATCGATCCTCTCTGCAGTCACGAGAGTCAGACAAGGCCAGTCACTCACTGTGAAGCAGTTTCAGCAGCTGCTAGGCCTAATGGCAGCAGCGTCCAACGTAACTCCGTTTGGCCTGCTGTACATAAGGCTCCTACAGTGGTGGCTCAAGACCAAGGAGTGTTTCTCAGAGGGGAAATCCGTTCCACATGATCAAGGTCATGAGATGTTGCATCCGTACCTTAGACATGTGGAGGAAACCTTGGTTCTTCTGTCAGGGCCTGGTGCTGGGAGCTCTTGGTCGCCATGTTATGCTAGCGACAGATGCATCCCTCACCGGTTGGGGTGCGTTCATGAGTGGCCGCCCAGCCCATGGTCTATGGGAAGGTCGCCATCTTACTTGGCACATCTGCTGCCTGGAAATGCGTATGTAACTGCCATCTGCTGTCTGGCAGCGTTTCTAGATATGAAACATTTCCTCCCGGACCTGAGAGACCACCATGTGTTGGTGGTCCCAGGGGAAACTCCTCTCGTTGAGAGCAGTTCACATCCCTGGATGCAACTTGGGAGCAGACATCCTGTCGAGACAGGGGCAGAGGCCCGGGGATTGATTGCTTCATACTGAGGTGTGAAGCACATATGTAGAATCTTTGGCAAGCCCAGTTGGACCTCTTCGCCTCTTAAGAGACAGCGCAATGTCCCCTTTGATTCTCTCTGGCTCATCCAGCTCCATGGAGGCTGGATGCCATGGTACAGACTTGGCCGAGGCTTTATCTGTACCCTTTTTCCCTGATCTCTCTGATCCCGGGAGTTCTGGAAAGAACATGCCAGGACGCCGTATCTGTGCTCGTCGTAGCCCCGTGCTGGCTGAGACAAGTGTGGTTCTCGGATCTCATATCTCTCCTAGACAGCTCTCCCTGGAGAATCCCCTTGAGGGGGGACCTCCTATCTCAGGCAGGAGGCGCCATCATGCTCCCCCGCCCAGAGCTGTGGAACCTGTGGGTATGGCCCCTGAGGGGGCGTAACTCATAGCTTCTGGTCTCTCAACTGAGGTTGTTGAGACCATCTTACAATCCAGAGCTCCCTCCACGAGGAAACGGTATGCCTGAAGTGGAAGCTTTCACTTCCTGATGCAGAGACCGCCAGCTTGGCCCAGTTTACTGCCCAGATGGTACAGTGCTGGAGTTCTTGCAGGCACGCCTCTCTGCAGGACTGGCTCACTCCACCTTGAAGGTCTATGTGGCGGCACTATCGGCCTACCACGCTTCTATCGGTGGCTATTCAGTGGGCAGAAATCCCTTTGTTACATGTTTTCCTCTGTGGTGCACTAAGGCTAGGCCCTTACGAGTATGATCCTGTGTCCCCCGTTGGACCTGGCTCTCTACGCTCCTCTCTTTGAGCCTATTGATGAGATTTCTGATCTCCATTTTTTGGCCAAAGAGGCCTTTCTACTAGCCATCACCACTCTGAGGAGAGTTGGTGATATTCAAGTCCTTTTCTGTGGCCCCTACTTATCTAGACTTTGCGCCTCTCTGGCCAAAGCATTTCTCTACCCCTGAGCTGAGTGGGGTATGTTGCCAAAGTGCCCTCCTCGACACTATGGCCAGTCGTGCTGCAGGCCTTCTGTCCTCCTCCCTTTCGGGAGCATGACTAGCAGAAGCTAAACTGTGTGTACTGGACACATACGTCCACAGAGCTGCCCTGTGCTGGATTGTGGGTGCGATCCGCACCTCCTTCGAGTCCTCTGGTCTTTCCCCACTTCAGGGAACCAAGGCTCACTCGACCCTAGGTATGGCGGCCTCTGAGGCCTTTTTTGCAGGTGTCCCAATTTAGGACACATACCTGAATGTCTCAGGTTACGTATGTAACCCTGGTTCCCTGAGGGAATGAGATGCTGCATCTCAAGGCCATACTTTCGGCATCCTTGCGTGCGCTTCCTTCATTCCTTTCCGAAGCTACCGGTTTGCTCTGCGCATGCGCCTTTAAGCTTCCTGGTCGTGACGTCACCCCGTCTGTGACGTATCGCCCCACTATTGGACTGATTTCACACTTGATTCAGAGCGTGGTTACGCTAAAGGTGTTCCCATAGCATTTCGACGCAGCGTCTCGTTCTCTCAGGGAACCAGGGTTACATACGTAACCTGAGACGTTTCTCGTCAACATTTATAAAGGTTATCAGCAGAGGTAGCAAAGGCGCTACAAAGCAGCCACATTGATGCAGGTGAACTTACACTGATTATTTTGGCATCTTGAGCAGCACACGCAGATTATTAGGTGAAGTAAAAAAAATACAAATCTGAAGAGTCTAATTGAGCCAAATATGACCCATATGGAAGACCAATTTTAAGCAATTTCACAGTCAAAGTCAAATTTCAGAAGTTTTTACAAAATGACGGGACCATAGCGTTGCCCCGGAGTGGGACATTTTAATTTCACAACAACTTAAATCAGTGCCTTGGGAGTTATGAAAAAAACATTTAAAACGATATATTACTTAATATATTAACTCGTATTTTAACAGAATGTTGCATGACAGCAATAATAACATGTTTTAGCTATTTCTTTAGCAGCGATTCCTGACAGGAAATTTTCTTTATCAGTTGAGAAATTACATACTTCCCAACAAATAAATGACTTTTATTCAAATGCAGGAAAAATAGACTCATAAAGTCTATGTATATGTTCTGTAATCTTTATTATAATTTTTACATAGTTAATTATGTAGCATATTAGCGGTATTATATTAGCGGTTGAGAGCAGAGCAACCGGAACAGATTTCTACGACAGCAGCTTCTACGATTCCAGACAGTTATATAACAAAAGACCAACAACCTCAGAATAATTAACATTATTTATCTTCTATTATTTAGTATCATTACGTCCGCTAACATTATAAAGTTATATATACGTCCGTTATATAAAGTTAAGGAAAATGTATTGTCCAAACAAAACCACCAAATAATCCGTTACATATCTGGTAATGCTTAGGTGATAATACGAGCTGTTGCATTTTCAGTGTAATGTGCATTTTAATAGTGGTATTGTCACGAATCCACCTGCCACGCCCACTCTGTCATGCTCCCAGTCATCGGAGTTTTAATCATCATCACCTGCTGCACATCATCAAGCACGCTCCACGCCTTTCACCCGCACCTGTCCCTCGTTTTATCATCTACTCTTCAGTATATAAACGCACACCTCAGCCTGACTCGCTGTCCGGTCTCGTTCCTACAAAGTGGACTCATACCGGTATCGTATGCTGATCATTCGATCTTATTCTGACCTGTACGCCTTGCCTGTGTTCCCTAGTTCATGTTCCTGCTCTGCTGAGGTGTGCGTCTGGACAATATCCTGGTTTCTCCACTTCCTAATCTCCCACGCCATACTAGGATCCGAAACGCACTCCATCAACCCACGCCATACTAGGAATTGACGTATTCTCCATCTGCTTCAAGCCCCTGGTCATCATTCCCTTCACACAGGATATATTTATTCACCCTGTCTCATCACCTCTGTTTCCATTTAAGTTATCTTATTAAACTATTTGTTATTCCTTACCCCTGTGTCCACGTATTGTTACAGGTATCAAGCAATCGTTCAAGCTTGAAAATAAATTAACTGAATATACCGTACTACAATACATTGTACTGATGAATCCAGGACTTTTTTTTTTCTGGTTGCGGCTACGTAACTAAATACGTTACCACAAAGAACGTTTGGTTGTCAGAATACCTTCCCTTTATGTAACGGTTAGGTGTTTCGGCTTACTGTGACATTTATAAGCCTATTGCTCTAATAGAATGGGCCTGTATCTGTAGACACCTGCATTATTAATATTACTCAATTCCATGGGGAACATGGTGAAGGCCGTTTGAGTCATTTAGTCATTATTTCAGTTTCAGACTTTAAACGTTAAAATAAAGTCAACTAAAATTTACAAATCAAGATAAGCATGTAATCACGTTTAAAGTAGCGTGTTGCGGATTTACCAAAGAAGTCTAAATGTCAAACCGTAGTTTAATGTGCAGAAATATGTTCGTCATACAATTATATGTTAATGATCATATCTGCGTGTCCTTTTTAAGATAGTCTACCCTGCTGGTGACATTTGTAAATACTAATGAGAAACCGTAGCTCCTTGGTAAAAATAGATCGATTTTAAGGAGAAACAAATCATAGAAAAAGTATGTTTTCGTTTTCCGTTTTTTGAATTGAAAACTAATATATTAACTAGTAAAGGAAGATACAGCTGTAGCGTGGTGGTGGGGGAATAGGCAAATCCTAAAGAGTAATATAATATAACAAGCTGACTACATCACCCGTTTTGAAAAAAGGGGAACTATCAATTTAAATAACTACAATGCATATCGCTCAAATTAGCTACAGTGATGCTTGGTATCCCAACACCCTCACACAAAAGAAATCTTTGAGACGGCTAAGATTTACCCGTAGCAGAGTAGGCTAGCAAGAAAGGGGTTATAAAAAAAACACTTCCAATAAGATGTAAGCAATTACAAACAACAAACCACACTTCATACTTCGGATACCACCACCAGCAGGTACACAAACAAACAAAAACAAACAAACTATATACAGGCCAAATAATAAAAAGAATTCAAGGGCATTGATGATGCACATCTCAATTATAATTAAACAAGGAACCAAACAATGTACATGCGGCAGTAAACAAATAAAAAAGGCCTTCTCTGACGATATAAAAGAAACAAAAACACTCACAGCAAAACAGCAGTGTCATCTTAAAGGCGTTCAACCAGGAAATGATCGTCCCAATATCTTTATAAGGACAGCATAGCCTCAACAAAAATCAAACTTCCAAGGGAAAAGGGGGGGTTGGAATCCGAGCATGCACTGGAAGGGAGTGAGTCCAGTAGTTGGCTGTCGGAGGGAGTTTTGGGCGTACTCGGCCCAACCTAGAAACTGGTTCCAAGAGTTCTGGTGGTCATGGCAGAAGGTTTGCAGGAAGCGGCTGATTTCCTGTATCTTCCTCTCCATTTGTCCATTACTTTGGGGATGGTAGCCGGAGGATAGATTTACGGTCACATCTAGGAGTGAGAAGAAGGCCTTCCAGACCCGGTAGACAAACTGGGGGCCTCTATCAGATACAATATCCTCTGGGATGCCATAATACCTGAATACATGGTTGAATAGTATCTCTGCAGTCTGGAGAGCCGTTGGTAGACCTGGGAGAGGAATCTGCAGGACTTAGCGAGTAGATGTCTACTGCTCTTGGATATGGCACACTCCTTACATCCTTGGACGAATCTTCTCACATCCCTCGCCATGTTAGGACACCAGAAGCGATTTTGTAGCAGCGAGAGAGTGCCGTTGGCCCCTGGGTGGCCAGTGCCCAAGGAGGTGTGAGCGAAGTGAATAAGGGGGGTGCGCTGTGTCTGGGGTACATATTGGCGGTTGGGTGGGCAGCCCGGCGGAGTGGCGAGAGGGTGATCAGAGGCAACTGGAGGAGAGGTCCATTGGATGGGACAGGAGATGAGTTTAGTAGGTATGATACTATCAGGGATTTTCGGTGATTTTTCAGGAGCATGGATGCGGGATAAGGCATCAGCCCTCCCATTCTTTGACTCAGGTCGATAGGTGATCTTAAAATTAAACCTGGTGAAAAACAGGGCCCATCTTGCCTGGCGGGGGTTAAGGCGTTTGGCGTCTCGGAGATATTGTACGTTTTTATGGTCAGTTAGGATGAGGAAGGGATGAGCTGCCCCCTCCAACCAGTGCCTCCATTCCTCTAGAGCTAGCTTGATGGCGAGTTGGATAAACCGTTCCAGGCCATAGGAATCATTGTATGCGGCTAACTCCAGGCATAGTTTTGGATCCAACCCATGACGGTTGGCGGTGATCAGTGACTGCTCATTCCAACCACTGGCGGTGGCTAGGGTACGAAACTTCAGAGAATATTAAGTTATGGTCATGTTGCCTTGTCTTAAATGATATAATTGCTCACCCAAGGAGGAATCCCCTGCTGGTACGGCAGCGGAGAGTAAGCCTGGTGAAAAGCGGAGATTAGCGTCTTGATCAGTTCCTCCGCCATCTTCTATATCTAGGTCCGGTCTTCTGTAACAGAACACGGACTATGAGGCGAGTAGATAACAATATGGTTTGTTGAAAGAAAAGACCAGTACAGGATTGAGACAACACAGGTGAGTAAATTAGTTCTTGGATGACTGGCGAGACTGGTCAGCGTGTAATGGCGGATGTTTATCTTTCACAGGAGAGAAACCAGGAGAAACGGAGAAGGAACTTGCAGGGAACAGAGCGAGTAACTCCTGGACAGAACTGGGATGAACAGGAGACAACAGGTAAGTAAACCGGTAAGTAATCTAGCAAATAGCGATCTATAATAGAGTGAGTCTGTTTACGTGACAGTGTGAGAACGTGTTAGTGAGACCGGACAGTGAGTGAAACTAAAGTGAGTGTTTATAAAGGGGATAAACAATACTCGGGTGAGGAGGTGCGCTGTGAGTAATTAGGGGGCGAGCCTGACCGATCCGTGACAGTGCCCCAGTAAAAACAACAGGACATTTCCTGTTATTTAACAGAGTATGTATAGTTATTTTGGACATTTTCTGTTATTTATTATCTATAGTAAAAAAAAGACAATTTCTGTGTTTTAATTGTATACCTACTTTAAAAATCCAGACATTTTCTATTATTTAATAGAGTATGTATAGTAATATAACTTGACATTTTCTATTATTTAATAATATACAAATTTTCTGCTATGTAATGGTATACCAACAGTATAAATCTGCAAATGTTAAATAAACCTGTACAATAACAGAAAATATACTAGCAGCTCATTACTCTGACTTTTTCCTGTAATTAAATAAAGGAAATGTTCTGTTAAAACACGGTTTACCTACAAGAGAACCTTTCTCAATTATATACTTACAGTTATAAAAACTGAACTGTTAACTGTGTACCTACAGTGATGATAAAAAACAAACAAAAACAAATAAACCTTGCAATAAAAATTTACTCTTTATTAATTAAGATCTTTCAGCACTTCCGAAAAATACTATAACAAAAATACTAAAACTGTTTGTCCTAACTTTTTTTTTCTGGTGTGTTTCCAAGTTTAAGTTCATGACCCTCTTAACATTACAAACAACAAATAAGATTTACTGATTAAATTACTGGAATATTTGCAATGAAAGTTTCCACAGAGGGCCAAGCATGACAGGATTTTACTCTGTCTGTAAAAGAAATAAAAATATATTACTGATAATCAGAATTATTCAGAAAATAAAAACAAACCTTACTTCTTGTAAAAGAAATGTACAGTAAATTCTTCAGAGGATCTTGAGTCTCTAAACTGATTTTAATTGGTGTTTGAAAAGAGTATTAGAATTAATTAATACAGCCACAGAAAGTCACAAAATGAAAAGGGAGTGACGCGCAAAGCACGCGCAAAGCACGCACAAAGCACGCACAAAGCACGCACAAAGCAAATATTGTTGTCTTGATGCATTGCTATCTTTGTTGTTTGGTATTAATTTTATTCTGATGTCACAAGTTAGCTTAATTATTCTAAAGCATGTTTCGATATAGTCAACAAACAGTAGTCGTCAAACGTGATGTCTAACTTTGGACAGTTGACAGCTTTGCTCTCTAATAAAATTTTTTTTGAAAGATGCCTTAAACATTTTATACATTTTGCAATGAATGCAAAATGTAATTTGCAAAATTATATATTGTGTAAAATTAAAAGATGAACTAAGTCCTTTAAGTCGTTTGTGTAGCCTACACATAGAAGTTGATACACTGAAAAAAACTTGTTGGATTAATTTAATTAAAATATGGACATTGGTTCCACATATTTAGTTCATAGCTCATCACATACATATTAAGTGTACTACGCGATTACGCAATAGCGTGGTTTTATTACCATGGGGGCAGTTGTGGTCTGCTGGTTGTAATCAGTAGGTTGCTGGTCCCTTGAGCATGGCACCTAACCTCCAATTGTTCCCCGGGCGCTGCAGTGATAGCTGCCCACTACTCTGTGTGTGTGTGTTCATAACTTGCAGTGTGTGTTCACTCCTCACCAGTGATGGGTTAAATGCAGAGGTCACATTTCGGGTATGGGTTACCATATCTGACAAAAACATGTCACTTTCATTATAATACTTTTGTGTTAATCAGATGTATTGTTATGATGTAAAATGTGCATGTGTAATATGCTGGACTGAATATGCAGTGTAATATTTTGCTAGTGTATGTATATTATAGAAACAGGTTTTCAATTTAAATAATTGTAATTATACAAATGTTGGGACATACTTTCAAATGTTATGTTTTGCAATAAGTAAGCTGTTGATGTATGCTATGCTATGGTGTTGATGTATGCAAAATGTATACTATGTTACGGAGTTAAATATTAATTGCTAAAGTAGGCGTATCTTATTGGTCGAGAGTGCGTGCGTGTACTCCCAGGGAGTTCTCGCGGTGTGCTTCATTTTGAGTAAAGCTACAAATGTGAAGCATTGCATCTCGTGTAGTCACACTTTTAATATCTTCCCTGGCAGGTACTACACATGCTGTATTTAACATGATTAATAATAACATAATAAATCAGTTATGTTAGCCTAACATTATTCTTGTATTGTAGATATTGTATCATGTTAATTATATGCAATCAGTATATTAACAACATTGATAACTTTGCAATTGCAATTCAGTTGTAATAAATTGTTAATTTATTTGTTGCTTAATGTTTCATTTAAGCAGCAACAACACAAAAAGCTTCCATTTATAGCCTTTAGTTTATTTCATCAATTAAACCATGTGTCCTTCAAAGATTAAATGACAAGGTGCTTTTTAAAAACATGTTTTACTTTTAAATATCAATATGATTAAAAACTAGTATGTATAAAAAAAGCAATTTTACTGCTGTATGCATAAAATAAACAGCTAAGACATCATTTTACTTCATACACGTAGCTGCACTTCTTTATAAACATAGTTTATAGTGTAGCACTACACTAGTGTTTCATAAAACAGTCCTCTCAAGCACAACATAAGTGTTTAGAACTTATGTAGAAGAAATGTCAAAAATTGTGAAGAAACTTAAAGAGGTATATGGTAAAGATGTAAGAGAAAAGGTGCGGAGTAATTTAATTCTTGTCTCCTAAATACTAAACAGTTTACACTTTATTAATACACACGTTTAGAAGATGTGTGCCACTAATAAGTGATGTCGAGTGGCATATTTTTGCAATGCTTGCTTTGACTGGCCCCTCAGGTTATATTAAATCAGTTGGCGCAGTTGTGGCCTACTGGTTAGTGAGTCAGGCTTGTAATCAGAAGGTTGCTGGTTTGATTTCAGTGCCGGCAGGTAGTAACTGAAGTGCCTTGAGCAAGACGCCTAATCCCCTATTGCTCCCTGGGCACATTTCGGGTATTTCAGAAAAGTTTCAAACCTGATTTGAGGTGAGATGTTACCTTGTTTTTGCATATTGTGACAAAATAGCCAGTAGTAAAGAGAGTCTGTGTTGTAAAAAAAACATTCATATTGTATGTTAAATGCTTTAATGTTGAGTTTTCTAGATTACCTAACTGGTAAGGTCTCAATCATAACATTTTTTATGTAGTTGTAATTTTCACAAATGACAATCAATGCCCTTCAAATTACATTGCCTTCAAATGAATAGATTTTCATTATACATACAGTAGTGGCAATAAGTTATGTTGAGTGGCATATTACTGAAAAAGTCACCATGAATGCTTTATGTCCACAGAAATCAAGCATAGGAAGCTACATTCCTGTTTTGAACCCAGCAAGCAATGTGCTATTGTGATTGCAATTGTGATTTGTTAACTGTTGTTTTTTTAAATTGTAAATTATATAAATACTGTAAAAATGTATAGCATCTAGATTACATTTTCTTTATAGTATTACACAAATAAAGCACACCAAACATTTGTGAAAAGCTATAGTACTCATAAAAACAGACTAAATGAAGTACATAAGGAGTTTGTTAAAAAGCACAGTGCTGAAAAACAATGAAAATGAAGCACAGACAAAGCATCAGTTGCAACTGAGGGTTACAACTATTTCAAGCCAGTGAGAGGGAGTCTTGTTTTTTGGCAAGCTGTTCAAAAGGATTTGTTTGCAATGGTGAGGCAACTTAGTATCCCAGTGTGGTTTTGTTCATTTTCCTCAACTGATTTGTGATGGACAGAGCTAATGTAAACTATTGTGAGACAAAAAGAAAGATGTGAAAAAAATCCCTTAATGAACTTGTTACAGAACACAGACACACAGATGGAGTGAAACACTGACAGGTTTATTGAATGTCTTCAGGTAATTAGACAGAATCAAATGAGCAGGTGAGTGACGAAGACTTTGCTTGAGTGAAGCAGCGGGACTGAAGTGATAACAGAGATGTCGTTGTTCTTGTCTGCAGGATGGCGAG
>JAZGTK010006775.1:0-20303 GCA_036877625.1 Ambastaia sidthimunki | reverse complement strand
TTTGTATATGTGTTCTGTGTATATGTGTTTTGTGTGTGTGCTTTTCTTGATTTATTTTATTTTTCAAGTTTTAGTGTAAATATCCTTGGATATTTTTGTCTTTGTACAGCTGCTTTGCAACAATGCACCATTGTGAAAAGCGCTTTATAAATAAACTTGAACTTGAACTTGAAGTAATTCAATACTATTTAAAATGGTTACATTTTTACTTGAAGTTTCTGTATGTAGATGTATACACTGTCATTCTCTCAGACTTTTTGTTCTACTTTCTAGGGCTTAAACAGTCCTGAAGTTTTCATGTGTGTTGATTTTTTTTTACTCTTTTTAACTTTGTAATTGAAAGTAAATTTTAGCTATGAAATGTACATTGTATGTGGACACAGTTGATTAGCTTTGATCTACTCATTTCAAGCACTTCAGCACATGCCTTTAGATCAGAACGATTTTATTAAGATCATGACAAACATGAATTGAATGTGTTCAAACTTGCGACTGGAAGTGTAACAACAGAAACTAATAGAAAGTGTGTGTGTATGTGTGAGAGAGGATGTGTATGTTTAAGAGTGTGTGTGAGTGTATGAGTGTGTGTGCGTTTGAATGTGTGTGAACAGCAGTGGTGGTACACTCGCAGGTGTTGCCATGGTTCTTTATGTCAGTGGATCAGTGTTCTGAGCTGCCAGTATGAAACTCTCCTGACGCTCTATGTTCGGCATGATTCTTGCATGTTATTTAGTAGGTAGAGGGCGGCTCTCTGCTAAAGGGAAACAGTTAAAGCAGCTCGCCCGGCTGGTGACCCATCCTCTTTTAAAGGGGTGGTACAGCTGCTGCATCCCACACTGCGCCCAGACCTGTGACAGACTCGGAACGCTGTGGAACTTCAGCAGCCGCTTCTGCGCTCGCTGCTCAGACTGCGTTGGCTGTTCTGGGATCTGCGCCAGGCAGCCCGGGGGCGGGGCCTCATTTGGGGGGTGAGCGCGGTCAGGTCTGGTGGGAGGGAGCTCGGCGCTGCAGCTCAGAGAGCGAATGGCTCTTCTCTGCCCCTGCCGTACCAGACGCTGGTCTATCATTGGCTCCAGACGCTCTGAATGGATGTTCAGGATCACTTCCTCTTGTTCCTGCATCTCCTGCACGTTTTCCTCACAGCTGTCTGCATCAGAGATCAGGCTGGGCTCACGCGTCAGCCCGCGGCTCTGCAGCACGTCTCTGGCTGTCTGCTGAATAAGGTTCCAGTCCCTCTCAATGTCCTGAGCGCTGGTGAACTGTGATGTGACGGTAAAGCGGATGATGAGTTTGTTGCCAATAGCAGCCGGAATCAGAAACATCCGCCCAGATTTAGTCAGTTTCCGTAGTAACTCCTGCGTCGGGCCATTCCCTGCCTGCCAAAAAAGATCACACAGTAATAATAACTAATAATTAATAATCAGTCATGAAAACAATGATTGTATGACTTCTCAATTTCTTTGTGATTGGTGTTGATGAAATATTGTGTCAGGTTTTGATCTCTAGCTTGCACAGTACAACAGTTCAGGGGGGATAATTGTACCATTTTAAGCTTGTTAGTTTGGAGTATCACATAAATACCATTAAAGTATCAGAGTATTGCCATTTAAAACACCATTTTGATGCCACAGGGGGGAGACGATTGTCAAATAATATTGACAAATGATTAAACAAATGACTGATCAGTGCTGTGACAGTAAACACAGATCAAAGGGTACAATCGTTTTAAATGTGTGACACTCATGACACTCAAAACCAAACTGAAGAAGATACATCCTCTTCAAAGGGCACACAATCACTTGCAGGTTTATCTTCATAATTTCACTCGCTGGTGGAATGATCTTCCAAACTCTGTTCGGTCTGCTGAATCCCTTACTGTACTCAAGAACCAGCTAAAAACCTGTTTCTTCCACAAACACCTGACACTGGTATGAAATTAAAAACAAAATTTACCCTTTCTCCTCTCTCCCAACGGGTTTTGTCTCTAACAAGAATTGAAATGTTGTAATTTTGGTAACTGTGTACATCTGATGTTATTCCCTACTTATGATTTATCGCTTCATTATTTTCCTCACGTTTTAAGTCACTGTGGATAAAAGCGTCTGTTAAATGCCTAAATGTAAATGTAACACCATAAAGTATAAAGTGAATTAAAGTGACATGTATTTGTCAGTCACGGTTACCCATAACCGAAATGTGACCTCTGCATTTAACCCATCCTTCGTGAGGAGTGAACACAGACTGCAAGTCGTGAACACACACACCCGGAGCAGCGGGCAGCTATCCCTGCAGCGCCCGGGGAGCAATCGGGGGTTAGGTGCCTTGCTCAGGGGCACCTTAGTTGCTACCTGCTGGCACTGGAATCGAACCAGCAACCTACTGATTACAAGCTCAGCTCCTTAACCAGTAGACCACAACTGCCCATTCCAGTGCTCTCATAGCATATACTGAATATACCCCTGCCTGCTCATAATACAGCAACACTTTTCATAAGAAAGACTTAAATCAGACATGATCAGCACCTTATAGCACATTTGTCAAATGTATGCATATATTCATACTTTACAAATATTGTCTGTCTTTAATATACTGTATATATGATGGCTGGTTTACTGTAGGGTTTATAAGACACTGTTCTTTGTTAAACTGCTTTGAACGGATTACGAAAAAACGTTATACAAAAACATTGAATTGAGTAAAGCAACTCTTCCAAAAAATGCAGGGATAATTTTTCTAAAATGACTCCTACCCCAAAATTCATCAGTCCCCCATATGAGCTACTGAGGGGTGAATTTAGCTGTACACTAAAGTTACTGTCTTCAAGTATTATTAAACAGTGCATGGCGAGTTTCTGAATAGGTTTAAAATGCTTTTCTCTTACTCTTAAGCAGAAAACAACAAGACCAAGGTGGCGCTGAGCTGGAATCTGGAAGTTGAAGTCATTCCTGACCAAAGACTCAAAGAGCTTCGCCATCTCCACACCCTGACATCACAGGACATACATTGACAGCAAACTTAAACGCTGCTCTGTGAATGTTTCACAGAACTTGATTTTAAAGCAGAGCAGCAGGATCACAGCTCTTACGTGTCGTATGTGAGCCTGCAGGTTCTTCAGACCAAACGAGCGCATCACAAACCACAACTTCAGCGAGCGGAAGCGTCGACTCAGAGAGATCTGCCAGTGCTGCAGAAACACCAGATGAATGTTCATTTACTATTGATTTACATTCGGTTTCCCTGCTGAGTTGCTATAAGTAAATGCATTGGTACCATAAAGTCAGTTGCGTCAGAGTTCTCGTGTCTGAGGTAAAGTGGGTCGACGGTAAACGTCTGCTGCAGCTTCATCTTATTCTTCACCCTGCATCTCAAATCCACAGACTTCGATCAACATCTTTTGATTTAAATACACTCTGTAATACGTTTTTGTAACAAGTATGCACATTTCTTCCCTCAGCAGTCTGTAATTTATAGTACAAAAAATATAAACTCTTCAGTGTCTCTCACCAAAATGCTGTACAGTCAAAATGGACCATCATCCACTTAGACGGGTTAAAGACAAACGAATCTGCAAACTCGATTCCTTTCAGGAAATAGCGCAGTTCAGGACAGAGGAGAGCAGAACCTGCATACGCTGCATCCACATGCAGCCAGAGACCCTCACGCGTACCTGAACACACCCAAACACTATAACTCTAACACAGGTTAATATACCGCTTGCAAACAATACTAAGCTATTTTTTCAGCACTTTGGTTTACCATTTAAATATTACGGTATATAAATGTGCTACTCATTTAGTACCATAGTGTTTATCATAGTACCATAGTATTATCATCTGATTCTATCCACAATACCTTTATGTAAGTGTCACACTGTAGAACATAGTCAGTATTGAGACACATTCTTGTTGTTTGTCTTGATACTTACACACTGGGCCCAGTTCCTCCAGTCTGTCAAATGAACACACACCTGTGGAGCCGAGAGTCGCACAGAGCTGCAGAACATACACACCCAAACACACACACTGCTGTTACTATTTCTGTAGCATAAACCTTAAAATGGGTTCATTTGAAACATTCTGCAGATATCTGCACCGATCGAGCAAGAGAGAGACAGACCATCACAGGTATAAAGCCTCTCTTTTTGTCTTCATCGATGGCACGCTGAAGAGTTTCTCCACGCAGAGAAAATGCCTCGTCTGTCTCCAAAAATCTGATCTTTACCAAGGAGATCAAACCAGCTTTCTCCACTGATGAATGAGCCTTCAAACAGAAGATACAAACACAGAGACACAATTATGATGATAACTGTTTCAAATTCATATTTATGTGAAGAGTCCAAATTCAGACCTGGTCTGAGGCATAAGCGATGAGTTTAGAGTTCAGCACAGACTCGTCAGTGTCAGTGTGTGCGAATTCACTTTTCATTTGTAGGATTCTGTCTTTCCTGGCAGCCAGCAGAGCGACGAGTGTGCACTCACTGACTGTACTCTGTAACACACACACCATTAAACAGATCACAGTAAATACCACACACATATTACAGATTACATTTAACACAGACGTACCATATCACCACCTTACTGTGCCATTACCGGACACCAGATTTTCTGTAGACAAACTATGCATTGGATGTAAACTGGTGAAAGTGTAAGAACTGACCCAATATCAGTTCTGCACCCAGATTCTGTGTGTTGTGCATTTACCTGCAGTATTCCTCCTCCAATGCTCTGTGGATGATGATGCAAATAGTGATCTGGTAACCCGAGTGCTTTACACAACCAGTCCAACACACACATCTCCAGTTCAGTGCATGCTGGACTTGAAGCCTATAGACACAAACACACCAATTAATTCAGCACAACGCAAGATGCCGGAGAACAGTTAGTGTGTGTGTGTGTGTGTTTCATAATACCCATGTGAAGCCAAGGCAGTTAATTGCATCTGCAAGCATGTCACCAAGCAGAGACGGCCACGAGGTGAGTGCAGGGAAATACGCATGCATGTGAGGACTCTGCCAGTGCACCACCTGCAAAACACACACACCGTGGGCTTTACCTCCTACATGTTTAACAATACACAGTCATACGGACAGACAGACAAGCAGACAAACAGACAGACGGACCCCAGGCATAATGATGTTCTCCACATCCTGCAGGATGGCGCTCCAGTCCTCCGGTTCATTAGGGGCGCTGCTGGGCAGTAGAGGACGCATGTATCCCGGCTGCACATCTGGAACTACACGACGCTCACGGATCTCTGTCAGATACTGGCATATAAAATCCACCATCTCCTTCCCTGCTCACACATACATCCAAAATAACTGAGGACCTTCAATATATCACCAATACTCACAACACAAACACATCAACACACACAGTTTAAACAAAATATAATGAAACAACAAAGAACACAAATGTATCATAAAATTAACAATACAAAATAAATATTAAATCTTAGGCTGTATGAGAGATCTTACAGAATCTTGAATAAGGATTCATAAAGAACCACTCGATTTCAGAACAGTTTTCTAAAATGTTTCTGATTAAATGTTATTCGGAAACTAAATCTAAAAATAAAAAGATGTAATGATGTATTACCTCTCTGTGTGTAATCTTCTGCCTGCATCATCTCTGTGGTGTGTGCCGGTTTCTCTCTTCAGAGGATTTTTATAGCAGGTGTTCAGAGCGCTGCCCACTGACGCAGAGCCCTCAGTGTTTGCTGTGTGTGATCTTTAAATGTTCTGCTATCTGGTGATTTCTCATTGTTTTAACACTGATCACACACAGCTGGCTTTATGAGTACTAACACAGTGCGAGAAACAAACCACCTGCGCCCAGACCAACAATCAGCTTGTGCGTCAACAGAGCAGAACTACAGACGCTAAAGAAAACAAAGACCATGGAGATGCAGGAATTCTATTACTGAAGTTTCCTGATGCTGTAAAGCCTGTTCTGTACATTCACATGCTGTAATGTTTTTTACATCAAACACAAACGCTTTTATTTCTCATCATGCTTCTTAGATGCTCCTGAAAATAAATCCAACTTTGTTTTTTAAAAATACGAATATTTATGACAGAAAGTGAGGAAACAAAAACTCAAGAAAATGAAAGTGATCCAAAAAAGAGGATCCAGTGTTCTTCACAGCCAGACAAATCTTCCAGAACAAAGATACTGAATATTTACAGAGGTCAGATTAGTACGTCACTTGTATGTTTAACATGCATATTCAAACTGATTCTTGTTTGGTATATAATAACACTGGATTGAGCCTTACATTTTTCTTTTTTAAGCATATGAAAAAGCAGAAAGAAAAGTTAATTGTGAGTGAATTATACTAAATAATCAGGGCAGACAGTTTCTGTTTCTCATTGGTGGACACCACAACATCATATTATGGGAGATTTTTCTGGTTATGCAAGTTGTTATTGTTTATATTACATTACATACACATTTTTTTTATGATTGAACTTACAAAGACATTTGTAACTGTTGTGGCTGATGAAATATTTAAGAGCGAAACAAGAAAAATGTATTTACTGATTATAGAAATGTCCCTAGACATCTTCAGGCCTACATCATTTTAAAATTCCCTGAAATATTCAGGATTTCCATAATCACTGGATGTTTAAATAGATGTTTAGTGTTTCATGAGAGACAGGTGAGCTTTATGTTAAAGAAGATCATCCAGAGTGTGTGTGTGAGAAAGTCACAGTGTTTTCTTTGCGCTCTGACGTGTGATGGCCTCCAGTTTCTGTCTGTAAGCTTCTGCCTCCTGCTCTTTCTTCAGAAACTGCTGTCTGTATTTCTGGGCTTCACGATTTGCCTCTTCCAGCTGCTTCAGTAGGGCCACTTTCTCCTGTGAACCCACACACACACTTACTTATCTATCCAAATAGGAACATTCCATAGATTTCTATGGTTTTTATACACAGCTAGATATAAACAAAATAACCTAACCCAGAGCCTAACCCTAGCAGTTATTACAATAAAAAACTTTTTTTACTATATTTTATAGTTTTTTTCGAATGAGGATTTCTTCAGATTTGTCAGGTTATGCTGTCGTTTGGGTACAAATTTATTCCCAATACATGGTTAAGTAAACAGGCACTTTGATTTCATAGGTCTGACTTCAGAGTGACTGATTTGGGGTGTGTAGTTTCGAAAATGACAGATGCTGTTTTAATGTGATTTTAGGGCTTGTTCTTTTACCATCTCATTTCAGAAATATGAGATGTTAAATTATCATGTTTTATAATAAATAAATTCACTTTCAATATTAAACTCAGTAGAGCTTATTAACACTGAATAATTAATTAATCTGTTTTTTTTGTTGTTTATTTTATTAATCTGTTATAAAGCCTAGACTGTGTGGAATGTTTGTGTGACAGAACCTGAAAATCATCCAATGTGATGCTCTGGTGGATTTCTTGTGTTTCTGTCATGTCTTCTTCATCTTCCTTTACTCGTTGGCGTTTGATCGCTGGCTCTTCACTGATCACCGTTTCCTCGGCGACCTCCGTGTCTGACACTGTTAATACTGCAGAAAAACAAACAGAACTGCGTTGAGGCTGTAACTCACAGTACACTTATGAAAATAGCTCAAGCTGTGTCTGTTCTAGATGGGAAGCGACTTCTAGTAAACGTTGAAAGTATCTCTGCACGGTCTTCTGTCTAATATTTCACACAAGGTGGTGAGGGAGGAGGAGCTTTTTGTAGGTTTCATGCAGCTTTTTCAAGTGTGGTAGCCAGACTAAGGCTGATAGCTTGTAACTGTCAAACACTAGCCGCTTTCGTATCGGGTAGTTCTTGGGACTAAATTATAGGAACCAGGAAGATCCTCAAGAACCATCAGTTCCCCAGTACATATTCCTGGTTGCATTCACATGAAGAGTAGGAACTCTGAAGTGATGTAAGCAACAGTGACAGTCATCAACTGAATTGCTGTGATAAAGTAATGAAAACCTTTTAAAAATGGAAACACCCCAAACAACAATTTACAGAGTAGATACCAAGTGTCCATAGCAAAGTTTGAACAATCATTGTAAAATGATCACAGACATCATTAATACGGATGGATAGCGAGCTTTTACAATAGCTGATAGGTATTCAACCACCCCCTGTGCATCTTGAAAACAGATCTGATCACTAATAAGTGTGGGTGAAGAAGCCCCAAATGTGATCAGACATATAATTACATTAGTCAATAGCTGACATTGCAGCTTGCAGGTGCTCAATGTCAAACAGCCAAACTACTCAGGGTCAGTTGTGTCCTACTGGTTAGCGAGTCGGGCTTGTAATCAGTAGGTTGCTGGTTCGATTCCAGTGCTGCCCTTGAGCAAGGCATCTAACCCCTGATTGCTCCCCGGGTGCTGCAGTGATAGCTGCCCACTGCTCCGGGTGTGTATGTGTTCATGACTTGCAGTGTGTGTTCACTCCTCACCAGTGATGGGTTTAATGCAGAGATCACATTTCTGGTATGGGTCACCATATCTGACAAATACATGTCACTTTCACTTTTACTCAGTCTAAATACATGGCTGGAAAAAATTGCAATATGAGAGAGAGAAACTAACTGTAGAGAGACTAACAAATCCTCAAGATCCTGATATTCACTTAAATTCTGATTCATGAAAAGATATCTGTACTGGTATTGCTAAATCTCAGTGCTGCCTTTGACATGGTAGATCGCACCATACTCATGTATAGACTGGAAAACTTTCTGGGTTAGTCCCTAAATAATTCAGGTCACACTTAAATTAGCAGTCTTGTCAAAGCAATAAGCAAATCAGCTTATTAACATCTCAAAAATATAGCCAGAATTAGATGCTTTGCCTCAAGCCCAGACTTACAGAAACTTGTTCTTGCTTTCATCACAGCAAAGTGAACTACTGCAATGGTCTCCTTACTGGCCTTCCAGAAAAGACCATTAGACAGCTGCAGCTCATCCAGATCACTGCTGCCAGGATTCTGAGCAGAATCTGAGCATATCACACCTCAGGTCTTTACACTGGCTTCCAGCTACATTTAGGATTGATAAAGTATTATTACTTGCCTATAAATTAAAGTAGGTAATTTATAGGCCACAGTAGGGCCGCAGTACATTGCAGATATGCTCAGTGAATATAAACCTAACAGAAATAGCAGGGGTTCACCCAAAACAAGATAAATCAGCATTTAGCCATTATACCAGCCATAGCTGAAACGGATCAGATGTGTTCTCATACTCCAGATTAAAACTGCATTTGTTTAGCTCTGCATTTACTACTTAAGTCCTGTGCTGCTCTACACAGACTTTTATCTCAGTTTTCTTTTTTCAATTTTATTTTTTGTGATACCAATTTTAAAGTCAGTTTCATTTTCTTTTCATTGTTATTTTACATTTTTAAATATCTTGTAATTTCAAATCATTTGTTGATTCATTTTCAAATCTCTTATTATGTTTCTTTTGTTTTTTCTTGCATGTAAAGTTTTTCTTTTTTACGTAAAGCGCTTTAAATCACCTTTGTGTATGAAATGTGCTATATTAAAAAAGTGCCTTGCCTCAAACAGATCCTGGTTCCTGTGGTGTGAACACGCCAAAACCCAACAGTTCTAGGAACTATGAAAAAGTTTCTGTTGCGTGAGAGCCCCTGCTGACAGTATGAATTCAGCTGAAGATTAACGCTAACACAGTGTGTGACTATTATTTCAGTCATGTCTGTGATTTTGGTCACATGTTCTACTGCTCACATACTCATTCAATAGGTCCTATTTTTCCTTCAGCAGTAAGGGAAAATTCTGTGTGAACAGCATGTGAATCAGAACACTCAGACTCACCCTGCTGCCCATCTGGCATGGTGACTATTATAGGCTGGCTGATGCCTGTGCTGGTCTGCAGGCTACCCAGCTGAATGCCATCTGTTACTATGGTAATGACCTGTTGACCTCCAGAGCTCACGACCTGTTGAATGGCCCCGTCGACTGTGTCTGCAGTTATCACCTCCTCTGCGGCTACAACTGACAAGACAAACATTACATGATGAAAACCAAAGCAACCATCTACTCGGATAACAACAAATTCCAGTCAAATTGACTTAATGTAACCAAGAACAAAAACATTCCCGAGTTCAGCCTCATTTTATTGTCTAGTGATGATGGACACTGATGACGCAGAGCTTTGATGATGCTCTGAGACACTCGCTTCAAATTGCAGCACAGCAATTTTCTTTATTGTGAAGTCAATGTGGACAAAGCCCCTTTCAGTGGAAGTTTTGAAGTCATTCATAACACAGCCTGGGTTTAGAAAATCAGGCCTTCCGTTGTTGGTGTCACCTGTGGATTTGCTTGTGTTTCCAGGCGAGACGAGTCCGGCCAGGTTGACCACACCTCCAGGACCGATGATGAACTGTGGTGAAGTGTTGTGAATGGTCAGTGTGTCTGGACTCTCGGGGTTTGTGTTGATCTGGTTCTGCATTGCCACCTGAATGAGTTAGTCACACAGTACAGTAAAAATAAAAGAGATGGACTTCAAGAGTTCACTGTAAACAAAATTTTATCTGCAGTGCCACTTAAATCCTGAAGAATGTGCCCTCGAACCAAGTGACAGACACATTCAATGACAATGGACAATACATTGACTTCATGGTTTAGTCTGTAACAGTATTTTCTTCTCAGTTAGAACATTTGAAGGCTTCTCCCAGAAAATATTGACATATGTGACCAATCTCAGCTAATTATGGAGAAGGTGTTTCCTGAAATGGATCTATTTTACCTGACACCTGCAAATATGCAGATACCTGCAGAATTTCAGACAGCTCGTGGCAGCAGTTGTCCACAGCGATGTCCAACGCGTTTTTACAGAATTTACTCTGTGCATGGACATCAGCTCCGAAGCGCAGCAGAAGTTCCACCACGTCTCTGTGGCTGTGCTCCACAGCCCAGTGCAACGCGGTCATCTGCAGCATGTCCTTAGCATTCACATCAGCACCATGCTGAAGCCACACATGAATACGGTCATTGTTACCACAGGCATGATGAAAGGCCACATTTTAAGCAGCAAATTACAGCCAAATGCACCCATAGAAAACATCAAAGACCTATAATGCAGTCTTAACCTTCAGTAGCAACTCTACAATGTTAGCGTGACCCTCAGACGCAGCCATGTGCAGGGGCGTTCGGTCCACTTTGGTACGGGCATCTCGGCTTACTCCAGCCCGCAGCAAAACCTCTGTGGTGGAGAAATGACCGAACTGTGCCGACAGGTGCAGTGGAGATGTGCCCAGCTGCCATGCAAGACCGAGAGATGCTTTACTACAGACCTTCACATTCAAATAAACTTCATGAAGTTTTGTTGTAAGATCTACAAACACTCACCCAGTCTGTGGTGAACGGCGCTCCATTGGCCATCAGAATCCGAACCTCATCATCCTGACCGGCACGAGCTGCTTCCAAGAGCTTCTTTCCCAAATCCACCAGAGACATCTAGAAGATGAGACTTTACTTATGCATCAGATTCACGTCACAGCAGTGTGAAACACACACACACTGTTTCAGGGCCCATATCCTTCTGATTTACACTGAGATCTGATGGTTCCCTATGCCATAAATCATTGTTTCATTTCTTTACAAATATTGTTTATCAGATAATGTTTTTTTTATAATACATTGATAGTGTACACAGTGAAAGTGAAAAGTTTTTGTCAGCTATGGTTAGCCATAAAGAAAATGTGACCTCTGCATTTAACCCATCCTTCGTGAGGAGTGAACACACACACACAACCGGAGCAGTGGGCAGCTATCACTGCAGCACCCGGGGAGCAATCAGGGGTTAGGTGCGTTGCTCAAGTGCACTTCAGTTATTACCTGCCGGCGCTGGAATCGAACCAGCAACCTACTGATTACAAGCCCGACTCCTTAACCAGTAGACCACAACTGCCCCCACAAGCAGTGTTACTTAGTGCTGTATCTATCAAACACACTGAAAGCTATTTAAAACATGGTGTTATGGTAATGGCAAATTAGTGTTATTCTAAGACCCTTACTATGGTTTTACAATGTTAAGTGTTTTCACTAAAGGAGCAGAACCGGTGCACTTTATTTTGAGTCAGCCCTGCTCAATTCAATAACTAAATCCAATCACAGAAAAACATTTCACAAACCTATACAACACCTCTTCCTCTGATGACCGGTGAACATTAACATTAATTATTTTAATATACTGTTATTATGTTATAATAATTATAGGCTCTTAGTGATTTTTACCAGTTTCATTTAAAACTGATTCACACGAGCTGCCAAACTATTTCATCAAACACGAGACCTCTCCTGTTTATATCCATCAATAAACAGTTTCATGTATTTATATGTTAGACCGAAGAAGAATCGGGCCCGAAACACAGTCATAGTCATCATCATCATCATCAGTAAATGTGAAGCGGCCCGTTACGCGCAATAAACAGGAAATCGCTCGTGTTCCGGGGGAAGAGGAAACATTAAATCCGCAAACTTCCACATCCGGCGGACGCGATCACGACGAATTAGAGTTGCTTACCGTCTGATCAGAGCAGAAACTGCAGAACTGAAACCAACCAGAAAACAGATGAAAAGCACAGCGGCGGCGGCGGCGGGCACGAGCACAAGACTGCGCGTATGTGTGCATGTGAACGCGCACGATCACATACTTGGGTATTAAAGAACATAGTGAATAAAAGCAGAATACAATAACAACGCAAATGTCAACGGTTCCGCTGCAGCGCAAGCTTTGGCTGTTTTTAAAAGTCATTAGTATGCGATATAACAGTACATCAAGCGCCTCAAAACTGTGGAGCAAAACAAAAGCATTGCGCATGCGTGTGAACTGAAGCTCGTGAGACAGATTCGCATCACAACTTTACTCGTTTTGCCAATCCAACCTAACTCATCAAAGCTGAAATCTCCCTCAATGTTAAATGTGAATTAGACGTTTTCGTGGTTCTGCGTGTCACAACACAATAAGGGGGACATAAAACCAGTGTCTAATGGGATATCCATTAAGAACAAGAGTTTAACGCAGAAATCATCACATACGTTCGTGTCAATATTCCTGTTCAGTAACGGTTCACGCGGTGGTCATCTGTCAAAATTGTGAATATAGGCAGTTTAAATAAAGCTTCCCCGGATTGAATCCAATGACTTCCGGGTTTAATCGGGCACTTTTCAGTGTGTTTACTGTCACTAGTCTGATTAAACTTCACTTTTGTCAGCTATCATCCAGTTGATTCTTATTGTCTTTTTACAGCGGACTTCGTTTTGGATGTGTGTGCGCGGTGAGTTGAGTGCATTCACCGGGTTAATGCGAAATATGACCACACAAATGCTTTTTTCATATTTATTTGTAGTTCTGAATGTGAACGTTATTGTCACGATTTAAATTTTTCTGTAATAAGTACGATTATTCTGTCAGGGGTTTAAATGTCGTTAAGTTATTGTGTTTGGGTTTATTGTTCTCTCATATGTCTAATTATTTTGCAATGGATCTGATAACTGTTTGAATCAGAATATGTTTTTTTAAGGAATATGAGCAGAAATGCCGTCCGTGTCCACTGGAGTGAAGGATCTTTATCTTTCCACATCACTGGGGGATCTGAACAAGAAAGCAGAAATCAAACCAGATAAAACCAGCACCAGGCAGTAAGACAAGTCACACATGCACCCACACAGTGATTGGAGTAAAATTTTGTTAGGTTAGGATAAAAATATAGGAAATGTGAGATTTGAACAATAGTGGACATTGTACCATTGAAATTAACATATTACAATAAAGTTACCCTTTAACATTTTCACCAAAACCTATTGTGCATGTTTCAGCTATGTCCAGAGCGCATGTAAGATTTTTAAGGCTGCTGAAGAGTGTCGTCTAGACCGCGATGAGGAGAAAGCTTATGTCCTTTACATGAAGTACCTGACCGTCTATGACCTCATCAAAAAGAGACCGGACTTCAAACAGCAGCAGGTAGCATGCTAGTGCATTCTGGGTCTTTTAAACAATGAGAATGAAAATCTGTATATAAAAAGGGTTCAAGTAACACAGCAAATTAATATCATAAAGTTCCTGTTTATTTATAGGAATGTTAATGTGCTGATGGTGTCTCACTGTATATGTGCCACTGTCCTGAATTATATTGTGTTTCAGAGTTTCTGTGCGTTTCCTAGTTTTAATAATTTGATGAATTATTGCCTCCGTTTGTCCTCAGGAGTTCTATCTGTCTATGCTGGGGCCGACCAGCTTTAAAAAGGCTATTGAGGAGGCAGAGAAACTTTCAGAGAGTTTGAAACTCCGGTCAGTGTTAAAAACACATACACACACTGTCCATTTACACCTGGTATTATGATCTGGCTTAGGTGATCCAATCATGGGAGGTCATCACTAAAAAACAGATGGAAATGGGGTTGTTGTTCAGCCCCCTAAATCACATTCATAGGGAGTCATAAACACATGACCATCAGAGGATTTACTCACCTCTCAAATCACTGGGATCTGTCTGACCTGGTCATGTGACATCACCTGAGATGGATGTTAAAGCAGTGTGTTTCCTCCTTTGTCATTTCCCAAACGCTTTGTTCTTCCAGGTATGAGGAAGTGGAGGTGCGGAGAAAGCTGGAGGAAAAAGAGAGAAAAGAGGAAAAGAGTCAAAAAGAAAAACAGACAGAGAAAGATGGACATGATTCACTCAAAGGAACATCAGAGAAGGACAATCAGAAGGTTAAATCAAACACATTCTCACTGAGGGCCAGAGGGACAAACACAAGAGTGCACACGCTTAATGAAAAGACCTGCCACTGTTACAAACATGAGAACAAGAGTCATTGCTGCACTATTACAGCTAAGTTTTAAGTCAATCTCTGACAACTCTGTAGCAGATTAAAGAGTGTGTCTGTTCTGTTGTAGTTAAAAATAGAATATTGTGAATATTTCATACAAATATAACAAAAACACAATTTTTTTTAATTTAGTTCTTAAATCACTGTGTGGCTCAGACATTGTCTCTGGTTTAGCAGTTGAACTAGCAGCCAGCAAACGGGGCAACGTTCAAGTTTTGTTTTAAAGCGATTTGTTAATTATTGATTCATTGTTGTTTGGTTCACCGCAGGTTACAGAAGAGCTGAGTAACAGCAGGGCTGGATGTGTTAAAGGTACAGTGCGTCGTCTGGATGTTTCAAGTTCTGTGTTCTTTTCTTTGATAACATCATGTTTCCCTCTCAGGCAGCATCAGTGCAGAGAGTTTATTCCACCTGATGATGGACGGGAGTGTAAGTGTGCTGGTGATGGACGCTCGGAGTCGGCAGGACTTTGAGGAGTCACAGATGTGCGTTTCGTCTCAGATGTGTATCAGTGTACCTGAGGAGGCCATCAGTCCAGGGTAACACCTGCACAGACATGCATGGCTGCAGACAGCCTGTGCAGTCAAAACTAATAGCTGCATCTACAGAAATTAAGTGTGAAAATGCCTGAAATAATTCCAACTGAGCCTTGTGTCAAATACTGGTCATAAATTCACAATGTTCTTATAATTTTCATTAATCACTTCTTTCAAACTGTCCTTTTTACAATATCTAAGAGAACTGATGCTCTTATAAAGGGTGGACAGTATTTGTATTTTCGTATTATATGTTTGTATTTTAATCAATGTTGTTTTTAAAATTCTCATTTCCAAAAGTTCCTAAACCTTGTGTGTTGTCTAAAAAACACAGATTTTTCTGCATTGCTAAACTGTGATGTGGAATGTTGTTTGCAGGGTGACAGTGAATCAGATCGAGGTGAAGCTGCCTGCAGCCTCTCTAGCTGAGTGGAAGCGGCGAGCGTTTGTGGATTACGTGGTTCTTTTGGACTGGTTTAGCAGCCTCTCTGACCTCAGACTGGGCACCACGCTACAGAGTTTGAAGGATGCGCTCTATAAGGTACTGTAGCTCTGCTGTCCGTACGCTAACCGCTCCCATAAGGTACTGTAGCTCTGTTGCCATCTGACTGTAACATGTTTGTGATTTGGTGTAGTGGGACAGCAGCACGATCCTGCGCAGCGAGCCGCTGGTGTTGGAAGGAGGATATGAGAACTGGCTGCTGTTTTACCCAATGTACACCAGCAACGCTAAAGTCAAGCCTCCCAGGCAGCAGGTGCTTAACACACTGCCACAGTGTGAGTATCAGAGTTCCATGATATATGGAGTTTTAGATTTACTGTCAGGCTGGTCCATTCTGGTCTCAAAGGGCCACTTTCCTGTATAGGCAAGTGTGTTTGATCCGGGTTGGAGTCGGACGGACAGTTTGATTAACCCTGTACTATTTTATGTAATCTTAATGTTGTTCTGTTAAAGTTGCTGTGTTGTTTTGGGTTTAGGGTTAAAGGCAGTATAAAAGTGAATACAATGTGTGTTGGTTTTGTTGCTGTGTAATTTCAGTAAACTTCATGTATCCTTCACTGGAGGAGCCCAAACCTGCAACCACGCATGCAGAGCCCGCAGTCCCAGTGCTGATCAATGGCAGAACTGTGGGCCAGCAACCTCCCAGACTCCCAAACACACACACGCCACCTGTTCCCCCCACCAGCACAGATATTATAATGCCACCCTCCTCCTCAACAAGACACACACCAAAGGTAAGATCCATCAAAGACTATGTGCACACGCACATTTGAATTCCCAATAATTCACAAAAACTGATCAACATCTCTACGAAACGCAGATCGATCGCTCCAAAAAACCATCAGAGAAACTCTCACTGAGGGTCAAAGTTGGCGATGAGTCTTCAGTGAACAATGTACCTGCAGCAACACACAACGGCCCTGCAATGCCCAATCGCTCTGCCAAACCCAACCTGGATCCATCTAGAGTTCTGAACGAGGAGGAACGCCAGGAGATTCATATGGAAACCATCAGTCTGATGGAAAAAGCGTGTAAGGAGCAGGAACAACGCAAGAGAGTTCAGGAGGAGAAGAGAGAGAGTGAACAGCGAGCCAGAGAAGAGAAAGAGACAATGGAGACACATCAGCGAGAAGAGAGTGAGAGGAAGGAGGAGGAGAAACAGCAGGAGAGGAAAAAGCTGGAGAGACAAACGGCAGAAGAGGAGGATCAGGGAGAAACTGAGCAAAGCGAGAAGGTGGGAAGAGGGCATAAGGACATTCCACTGGATGCTCAGATGAAGAGCATGTCCCTGGATTCTCCAGTGCCGGTCAGCACGCTGAATGACATGAAGGTCAGTGACATCATCACGTTCAGCAGCAGTGGATTAGGGTGACAGATCTGTGTTTAGGGTTGACTTCAGGCTCCGTGATGTTCGGCTGCTCACTGACACATCAGCTGAAATATGTGCTTTGGAAAAATCTCATTTTAATAAAACTAATTATTTGAAATAAATTTAGCCGGAAAGACACACAATACTGACCATTGATTATTTACTGATAGGTGAGGAACCAGTAAAATGTTAGCACTTTTTCTGTAAAACAAATTGTTGTGGATTTAACAAGACAAATTTTGAAAGACTCAATTTAAATAATCTATTTTGTACATTTAACAGAATTTTATCAGAATTTTGAGTGTTGAAAATACAGTATTATCCATTTGCCATTAACTATGACGATCTTGAATACATACAGACTGAGCTTTGCCCGTGTCTTGCAGAGAGAGCCTCTGACACGTGCGCGCAGCGAGGAGATGGGCCGAACCGTACCCGGGCTGCCGGACGGCTGGATGAAGGTGAAATGAAAATCACAGAAGCAGTTTGTTGTCGTCAGTGTATCATTTCTCACACCAGACATTTGTGTGTGCAGTTTCTGGACACGGTGACGGGCACCTACAGATACTACCACTCACCCACCAACCGTGTGCATCTCTACCCTCCAGAGGTGAACACACCTCAGATACCTCCCAGCACACCCCCTACACCCAAAGCCAAGCCACCACCTCCCACACAGACAGAGAAAGAGGAGAGAGAGAAGGAGAGAGAACAGTCCAAACTCAAACGCTCGTACTCATCTCCTGATATCAGCCAGGAGCCAAGCACAGATCCCAGCAAGAAACCAGTGCCTGTACCACCAATAAACAGAGAGAACAAGTACGTATGTGTACACACACACACACACACACACATTCTTCACAGACATACTAAATAAACGTGTGTGTGTGTTCTCCACAGGCCTTTGAGTTCTGTAACGTATGCTAAGGTCGAGATCGCACGTCCATCCGCAGCAAAGATCCGGAACCTGAATCCTGTGTTTGGGGGACAGGGCCCACTACTAACAGGCCTTCGTAACCTTGGCAACACCTGCTACATGAACTCCATCCTCCAGTGCCTGTGTAACACAGTTGGGATGGCAGATTATTTTAACAGGAATTACTACCAAGAGGACATTAACCGGTATCTAGTCATACACAAAACAAACGATACATTACCACAGCAGGTGTCTTTAAGCCATCTTCCTGCAGAGTTAAGCTCCAACATCTGCTGGATGTTTCTAGCATCCTAAAGACCTTGATTAGCAGGTTCAGGTGCTTCATTGAGGTTGGAGCTGAACTCTGCAGGTCTGTGGACCTCTGCATTTGATTCTGTATTCAGAGCAGCTGATGGAGTGACTGAAGAGAGAATGTCTTGTGTTTGGTAGGGCGAATATTCTGGGCCATAAAGGAGAGGTGGCAGAGGAGTTCAGTGTGGTCATGAAGGCTCTGTGGTCGGGGCAGTACAAGTGCATCAGTCCTCAGGATTTTAAAGGCACCATCTCCAAAATCAACAACCGGTTTTCCAGCTACGAGCATCAAGATTCACAGGAGCTGCTGCTGTTTCTCATGGACGGACTGCATGAGGATCTGAACAAGGTGAGATAGACCGTCATGAGAGTGAATGGTTTGAAGTTGAGCTAAACTCTTTCTTGGCTTGAATGTAGAGCAAGATTCTGCAATTTTCAAAGAATGACATATATAATTGCAAAAAAAAGACATGAAGCATTGCATCAATGTGTCCAGCGTGAATGCTAACACAGTAATGATGAATGTTTGTTTCAGGCGGTTAAACGCAAGGGTTATAAGGAAGAAGACATTGATCATCTGGATGACGCGAGCGCTGCAGAATTGGCCTGGTCCAAACACAAGCTGCTGAACGAGTCCATCATTGTGGCTCTGTTTCAGGGACAGTTCAAATCCACCGTTCAGTGCGTCAGCTGCCAGCACAAATCTCGCACCTTTGAGACCTTCATGTACCTCACGCTGGACATGGCGTCCAGCAGCAAGTGCTCACTGCAGGTCAAACACACACCAACATCAGTGTTCAGTCCGTTTACAAGCTGCTAGTTTTGACATCCGGACTCACTGAATTCAGAGCTGCTGAGACTTTGCACGCTTTGATGTCATGGTCAGATGTTCTTTATTAATACAGTGAGGTTGGACAGGGCCGCATGCGAATGTGCTTCTGTTTTGTCTAGTTTATTACTTTTCATTACAAATGATATTTTACCAATCTGAGTGAAGTTTTTAAAAAAAATATGAACATGCATTTTAGATTTTCTTAGTATTTCCACTTGTATTTTAATGACATAATCCACTCAAGCACTCACTTTTTTTTTTTTTTTAACCATTCCACTGTAAAGACATTGTGCCACCTCTGATGTTTATGGAGCGGGTGTGGGGACAATTTTCTGGCCCAGAATTGCCTTCTGTTTGGTGTAGAAAGACGAGGCCAGATTGGACATCAGCAGGGTTTGTGAACAGACACATGCAGAGGTTTAATGCACTCATGATTGTGTGTTTGTACAGGATTGTTTGAAACTGTTCTCTAAAGAGGAGCGATTGACTGATGGTAACCGCTTCTACTGCAGACACTGTAAAACACATCGTGACGCCATCAAGAAGATGCAGATCTGGAAAGTTCCGCCAATTTTACTAGTGCACCTGAAACGGTATGTAAAATTCTCACTTTCTTAGTTTGAGGTTTAATATCCCATGATGCAAGTACAGAAACCTGTCATTGTGTGTTTACCAGGTTTAAGTATGACGGCCGGTGGCGGGAAAAGCTACAGACGCTGGTTGATTTCCCGCTAGATAATCTGGACCTGTCGCAGTATGTCATTGGGCCCAAACAGAACCTGAAGAAATACAACCTGTATGCTGTGTCTGTATGTATGCAAATCCACAACACAAACATGTAAACATTCAGACGGCTTTCTGACTGTTTTTCTCATCATCTCTGTAGAATCATTATGGAGGGATGGATGGAGGTCACTACACCGCATACTGTAAGAACCCCATCAAACAGCGCTGGTTCAAGTTTGATGATCACGAAGTGTCTGAGATCTCTGCCGC
>JAZGTK010006774.1:0-20303 GCA_036877625.1 Ambastaia sidthimunki | reverse complement strand
AGCATATGTCCAGATTCTTTTGTCCAGATACTTTTTATTGACTGCATGTCATGAGCTTCTTACAGTTATATGTCCATGCTGGTAATCAATATAATTTTCATCTCATAAAGAGTTATAAAACCATCCCACTATAAAAGCATAATTTCACTGTATGAGCATCTTTATATTAGGGATGTTTCTCATGGTGTGGGCTTGTTATAGCCCTTGTTTAATGTGCCTCTGCTACAGTATTTGCAGTTATATCAGCCTTTCATCACCTGTCGGTATATTGGCTTGTTTACAGGAGATGTTTTGTAATTTGTGCTGCGTTTGGAGGCTTGTGATCTCCTGAACTGCATCTGAACGTCCTGGTGGGATGTATCTCCTGCTGTCGATCGTCATTCCAGAAACATGTAATCAGGGAGAGAGGACATCCGAACACAATGCCCTCTGATGGCTTTTCTCTCTGCTGTTGTTGTGTACAGTTTCCATGGCTTTCTGTAATTTTACACCCTACAAATGTCTCGTGTTGTTCTGTAAATGGGCTAATGTCAAATTCCAAAGCATCATTTTCTCTCACCCAGCTCAATTTCAGGTTAAAGAACATTTCCCTAATGTTTCCATTAAGTAACAAAAATGTTCAAAATGTAATTTTGAAAGTTCTAGGAAAGTTCCAAATGTCCATTTTTTTTACATTGTATTAACATTATTGCTTGGCTATTTGAACAATATTAAAACTTTTTTAATTCTTTAACGTTTTTAAAATGTTCCACTTACAATTTAGGAATAACAGAAAAGAAGCTGGAGGTGTCTTAGATCAAAATGAATGGGCTGCGTTTTAGTCCTCATTGATTTTCAGTTTGTAACTGAAGCTGTGAGAAATCTTCTCTGTAAATACACAGTGCTGGTTATTGCACATTGTGCTCTCGATAGATGCTTTTCTCTGTTTTTGAGAAGAAAAGTGCTGCATGTTATATTGTCCCATTATTGTCTTAAATGATTTTGCTTATAATAAAATATATGTAGTTTATCTTTCTCCTCATGCATCGGCAAAATCAAAGCAGGTTTTGCTCAGCAAGAACTAGAGAAAACATTAGAGAATTAGAGAAAACATTGTTCACCACAGTTCTGCTTTTCTTTTCACAGATCTACAAAATGTTTTGAGGCCTCTCAGAACTGCAATAATAATTTTCTTGTTTTGTGTTTTTCTCACCTCATGGGACACAAATCCTGCATCCTGACACTGTGAGACAGGCTGACGAGCAGAGAGACGCATCACTGATCAGAGAGCGCTGTACTGTAAGTACAGTAAATTTTGAGCTTCTCAGAGAGACAGACCTCCGCTCACGAGAGCCGCGTGACACGTTTACTCTGGGGGTTTCTGGGATCTCGACTGCTTTCGTTTTTCCTTCCTTGTTTTTCACACCTGCCTGCTGAGGGAACCTAAAATCCGCAGTTGTGTTGCTGCATTTGCAGTATTATGTGAAATATGTTAATCGAGTGACAGTTTGTAAGCAGACCTTCATTAATTCAGTCATCAGTTTCATGCTAATGAAAGATTTCAGAGCACATCAGTCATAGCTAGTCATGATGGAGTGAAAATCTGTGTCATGTGTCATCACCTCTCACAGGTTCTGATGGACCTTTAATATGGTCCTCGTTCTGTTTGTCTGTTGCTGAAACAGAGTTTATTTGCATGGAGGTTATTTGGCCTGGATTTGAACTGAATGTTTAATTAGCTGATGCAAATGTTCTTTTGCTCAGTATAATAAGACTGTCTGATGCTGTCTAACACAATGTATACCAATGGCAACAATATACCATTTTCTGTTTGCATTCCATCCTTTATCCATGGATATAAACACAATGTCTTGTATTAATTTTTATGAATTAGAAGTACGGTGTCAGTCCAAGATTATTAACAGTCATCAAAACTATGAACTAAAAAAAAGAAGTACACAAATTATTTAGTAACCAAAAAAAAGATATAAAAAAAATATATATATATCAAATGATGCTTTTAAAGCAATGTATTAATCGTCCTGGTAACCTGCAGTTCTTAAACCCACCAGACAGAAAAAAGTGCATCTACAGACACTTTGGAGAAGATCAGAGGTGCAGAAAATGAGCCTGAGAAAACATGAGGCTCCGGAAACTTCACGCAGCAAATGAAAAATCAAAGAAACTGAAGTGAGTGACGTTCAGAACATTGACCATGTCACACTGAGAACCAAATGTGACTCAGAGTTCCCACTCATAATAAAGTTAGTGCAAATGTGAGGACTTCTTTATTCATGGTGAAAAGATTTTGGGCAGCTTTGATTTTTCTCATAATACTTTATGTTCTGATGAATAAGTTTGAGTGAATGGAGACTGAATCAGTTTTGTGCTCTGAATCAAGCTGTTCTTTGAAAAGATCAGATTTAAAAGAACTGTTTGTTCAGGAACTAGTTGACGCTGTTTCTCTCACAAACTCTCATGACCTTAACCAGGAGAGCTAGTGCGGTTGATTTTTTTACTGAATAATAAAAAAGAACAATTCAGTCTGAATCTGTCCATTACAAAAAAGCTATTGTGTGTCTTCTGAGACGCTTGAATCTTATTAACTAGTTTTTAAAACTTTTCTGTGCTTGTGTGTCCTTATTAAAACTTGTTATTGAATGTAACTTTTAACTTAAGTTATTGAATGTACTGTATATACTGTAAATACTGAGTACATACTGTTAGCAGTTTGTGAGAATAAAGGTTTTGTCTCTTTATAGGCAAACTGAGGAAAATGAGCTTTACATACAACAGTATAAATGCAAGCATTTCCAGACAGTTCGTGTGGATGTTTTAAAGGTATGTTAAAAGCATTTTAATACCCATTTTTAATACAATTATACATAATCATAGTGCATAACTGACAGTAACTTATGTGCAATAACTTGTGTGCAGTATCTGTTACTTTTTTAATCTTTCTCACTGAATATTTTTGTGTAAATAATAGAAATAAGACAATATGATGTCTATATATGATGACAATATAAATGCATCTTTTAAAACAAGTCAGATCGGTGGATCCGGTTAACCAGACTCAATTCAGAGCGAGTTACCGAATGAAAATTTAAAGCTCCTTAGAAATTGGGTACAGATGAGCAGTGTTAAAAAAGGGTTATGAAGACCTAACTGCTGTGCCAAAGGTCTGCAGTGTGAATTACTAACCCAGGATTAAAAATGACCTTCGGCTGATCTTAAGTGTAAGAGCCTTTAGAGGTTGCCGGCAGCTATTTGTTGTTTATTATTAGTAAGTTATTATCCCATCCAAGTTTTTTCACACATTGTTTAATTAAACTTTTAGCATGTGGATCATTTAAAACGATAATTCCTGAAACCCATCTCCCCTGATACTTTTCTTTCCTGCTTTTTAAAGTCTATGGTGAATTGTGTCTGATAAAATTCCATTCTATCTCTTCCGAATCAGAAAGTCTTTCTCTCCTTCAACATCTTCATTAAAATTCATTGTGTGCGTGGCGCTCGAACGCCTCTTTCTCCATGAGTTAACAAACAACTGATCCCAGAACAGAGCGAGGTGCCATGAGTATTGCACTTACTGTTATACACACACATTTAAAATAGGGTGGGGAAAAAAACTGTATTCCATTTTAATTTGAAATTCAAATGATCCCTGGAAGTTTTAATGACGTTCCACCACACAGATCTTATCAAAGCAAGAGTTTTTTCTTTCTGCTTTTGGAAAATCATAAGAGGAGTCAGAAATGAGCAACTTAATTTTATTCTTTATTGGAGGAAGATTCTCAGAACTCGAGTCTGAGCAAATTCAGCCTGTAACATTTTAAACTGAGTTCTACATTTCTGATTTTTACAGTATTGAGAATCACCTGTATGCTGGACTCATTTTTGCTTCCTACATTAGTATAATTTGCTAGATTTAAACATGTCTGTAATTACTTTTTCAGCTAACAATTTTATTTAACTCCGTAACATTCTTAAAATGTTCCACTAACAGCTTAAGAATAACATTTTCGATATATGTGATGTATAACTTTTAACAAAAAGTTCTACTAACATTCCTGCAAGAACATATTTGATAACTTAAGAACTTTAGAGAATGTTAGCCAACGTTCTGAGAACGTTTCATGCTGGGTTTATTGGCTGTGAAACGGCTCATTCTTTTACCATCGTCATCATCATCAAGAAAAAAGACCAAAACGCCTTTCTGATCTCCCTAATTGTGTTTTGCTGTTGTGGTGATAAATGTGATAGATGTGATTTGAGAAAGTCGTGAGATGTTATCTATCACTTCCCGTGTCTAATCGCTTTACATTCGTCTGTAAATGAGACGTTTAATACGAGCCACAGCTGTGCTCTGACACGACTCTGAATCCATACACTGTGATTTATACACGCCTACGGTGCAGTCAGGAGCCAATCTGAATCTTGTGTTAGAAAACATTATATTATTTGTAAGTGTGAAAGAAAACATTAAAGCAAGGGTGACCGTACTAATCCACATCCTGAAACTGTGTTCATGAACATTATGTAAGAAATAAAACATAAGACTAATGGAATCAAACTTCCTGTCCTTAAATTTAGCTGATGTGTTTATTTATTAGTGGTCGTAAAGCTTTGTCATTCTTTAAATGATCTCAAAAACACAACAGAGGAGCCAAAAACACAACAGATGAATAATTCATAAATAACACTTAGAATAAAGAACAACTCTGTGCGTGTTTCAGTTCACAAAGTCTCCCAAAAGAAACATTGTGCTGGTTATGATCATAACTACATCATAAATAGGACCAGTGATCTTCTTAAACTGGTCATTATTTATTTAGGCATCATTATCTTACTGTTCTGATGTTTGTTGGCGATTATTGTTTAATTTTGCGGGTTATTTTAGGAGCAGAATGACTGGAGATCTTGTGGAGTTACTGCAGTAAATAAACATACAGTTTAATTCTGCTCATGTTTCAGTAAAACTGTAATGACGCACCGGGGACGTCTGTGGTTTGGCAAGATGCCTTTCAAATGAATAATTTCTAACAATCAGCACATTTACACACAGACTGTGTTTACTTCATTGTCTCCTGCCTCCTGTAACTGGCTGTCTTTAATTTGTTTATGTAAATCTGCTGTTAGTATTAATAATTAATACTGTATAATGAAATATTCAAGCACAACAATCAATGGGTTTATCAAGCCCTAAAGCATTAAACAAACGTTATGTCTGCACACTGATGTAAGCGCTGCAAAAACGTTTTTATAACGTTTCAGTCATAAGGTGGACATAAGGTTTGTGTTTTGTTTCAGTTTGTCTCTTTTGTCCTGCACCTGAGCTCTGGTTGGGTTTGTGGGATGTATTTTTAAACAAGCACTAAGCAACATGAGGCCATGAGTTACTTTGATGTTACTGAAGTTAAGCTGTTAACCTTTTTAACCAGTGTTAAAATAACTATAACAGAAGATCTAAAGAGTTTTTTAACAAGTTGTAATTTATTATACATACAGACAGACTCATTTAAAGCTGCAGTCTGTAACTTTTGCCTCTCTACTGCCATCTCTGTTTGAAACATAAAATTGCAGGTTACTGCAGGGGTATTTTTTAATGTGGTCAGTGGATTCTAAACAACTGCTGTAAAAACAAGCCACAAACGCTGCATCATCTACAGTAGCCAGACATGTGATGTAGCTAAATCTTCTTCCTGTTTACAGACCGACACTTCCTGCCAAATCAGACCTGACAGCTTAAATTATGAATCATTATCATATTATCACGTTGTGAGTCAGGGTAAGGTGATCGTGTTGAACATTAATCTGTCATGTGCTTTTTACATTTATTCACAATTTATTATTTATTGTTTTCTTTAAAAAAAGTTACAGATTGCAGCTTTAAACAAACTGATCAGTGAATTTCTGTTTTTTTAGCAGTAATTAATTTTATAAGATGGGTGTTTGTGATTTGCACAGAAACGGTTTGTGTCAGGCACAAAAGGGTCAAGGGTCAAGGGAGAAACCTTGACCTCAGGGTCTAAATCCTGTGGCAACAGTATCCTATTAAAAGAGTGAATTTATACGCTAATGAATGAACAACAGCTAATGGTTGTTTGAATGAACACTTGTGACGTTTCATTAACATTGCTAATTGGAATCAATGAAGTCAGGAAAATAAGGAGTGCTTTAAAAAATGCTGACTGTCATGAATAAAGCTTTTCATTTATCTCCATTAAAACTATTTAAAAGCAAACATGAATTCAGCATAAGTCCCTGACTGCCCAGGAGAATCTCCCTCCCAGCTAACAGGGAACATTCTCAGAACGTTGTCTGACAGTTCTTTCAAAGTTATCAAAAACGTTCTTGCAGTAATCACAACACATCACAAATGTTATGCTTAAATTGTTATGGGAATGTATTATAAATTAAGCACTTTAATTAAGCACTAATATTAATGCAAGCGTTAAATAGTTAGACATGCTGAATCATAAAGATGTATCAATCCAGTGACAGTCTGTTATTTCAGTTTGTTGAGGGATTTTGGTCTTTTCCACGGTCAGAAATTTGCCTCGTTTGAAATGCTTTAACAGCCTTTGAGTAAAGAAACACCATGACAGACAAATACAGGATTATGTGGTGAGACTGGGCTGCTGTAAATCTTGCTTTTGGGCACTTTCTGTGGACACTGTCTAAGTCTGTCTGTCGGAAATATCCCCTGGGTTGTCTCAAGACCCTCAAATTTGTGTTAGACAAAGAACAAACTTATAAAATACTTGGCAAATAAAGACTGAAAGTTCCTTAAAATATGCTTCACAGAAACATTTTGTCATAATGATTTAGAAACATTCTGTTCTGCTCTTTGTCTGTTTTAATCCTCTTTACTAGAGGAATCAGAGATGTTGGTTTGGTGTTAGTATTTGTTTCCATGGCTGATTTGTTTTATTTGTTTCACACTAACTAATTAAACTAATCTAGTTTAAACAGGGCTGAGAAACAGAAGATAGTTTGCTAAGACATGTACACACACTAAAGATAACTGTGTTCAGAACACCATTAAAATGTTTAGTGATGCATATAGCGTCATGTTTAACATATTACTGTACAAAAAAACTACACGCTATACTATACATATGCTGTGTGCAACAAGCAATGCTCTGCTACTTCAGAACTTTCATTCTATAGAAGATCTCGCTCCGCAAAGATCTGAAAATCAGATGTATTCATTCATTTTCCATGAGGTTTAATCTGAACAGCTGAATTTGCCCAAGATGGACGGTGTAACGTGCAATGCATGTTGATGAAGATTTGTGTTTGTCCTGAGATTCTATGTATTAAATCTCAGCCTATTATCTGTTTGCTTAGATCTGGGGGGCAGCCTAACTCTGATTTTGGGGTCTTGTAAGGTGTCTGTCCTTGGAATGCAGATATGAGATTTGCACGGTTCTCTCTCCCACTGTGCTGGAGAAAACTCGGGTGAAGAGATCTAAAGAATAGAATTAAACTGTTGAATACTGAGCAAAGTACAATTTAACACTCCGGTTTTTATCTCTCCTGCCATCTTTTTGTCTCCAGATGTGGTTCAGTCCCTGGCAGCTGTCTAATAGAATCAGAGGCATGAAACTGTGTAATCGTGTTGGTCACAGGCCCAGGATCAGTGTGTGTGTGTGTGTGTGTTAGGTTCATGTGTTAGGGTGTGGAGGTATGTTCTTTATTCTTCTGGTCTGTGCAGCCCACAAACGTTTCAGAGATTAAATGGCTATGGATTGATTTACTTTGTAAGGGTGGATGGTAACAGCTTTGTTTCATCAAGCTGAATAAATTAAAAGTGTCTGAAATGAAATAAGCTACTTAGCATTATGTCTTTCTTTTTAATTAGTATTATTTATTTTTGGGGCGGGTTATGTGGAAACAGCAAGAATATGCAAGTGATTGTTCCAAAAGTTGAGCTGTACTGTTTCCTAGAATGATTTTAAATGAATAATACTACACACACAAAAACGTCATCTTTCCTGCTTTATTACAATCATTCAAGGATAAAAAATGTATCTAAATATCAAGGGAATTGTGTATGAATTTTAAAAAACGAATTTTTTAAATTAAATTCATTGGTTTGTTCGTACATTCATTGTGTTGTTTTTATTGTTTGTTTTTATATGTTGTTTATTGAGCCTGAGAGTCCAGTGCTGGTGTGAAATTACCCATCAAACATGCAACGAAAATGTAAACGATAAATAAAAGACGCACCTGTCACTTCAAAACACAGCAGTGCTCGACTACTACTGCATCAGTTAATGTTCTTCTGTGTTTTTATAATCGTTTCAGATCCCAGAAGGCCCTCAGGCGGCGGAGACATTATTCCGAGGATGAATCCGAGTCGTGCTCTGAGGAAGAGTCAGACGGAGACTCTGAGGAAGATCCCCACAGACACTTCCTGTCAGACAGGAAGACGAGTGAAGACGGAGCTGATGCTAAAGGGGAGAAAATGTCAATCAGTCTGTCTGTGTGAAATGTGACATTTACCGCAAATTTATCTCCGCGCCGCCTCGCTAATGTATTTGTGCCGTTATTAAACTTCAACCATGTTAACAACATGCTAAATCATGCTGGCTGCATGATAAAAGACTGTAGCATCATGCTGAATCATGTGAACATCATGTTAATTCATGCTCAAACATGTTAACATCATGCTAACATCTTGCTGAAACATGTTAACATCACTGTAATATTCTGGCCTGAGTTTAACTCACAAATCTAGTTTATGTATGAGGTCTGTTGGTTAATACAAGTGGTTAATCAACAGCAGCTAGTAGATTGGAAGCTAATTGTAATTAGCATAAGCATTCAAATCTAGTGTGGCTTCTTGCTGTGTACTCCCTACGTAGGCAGCTGACTACTTAGGGAATAAGGACTCACCTAAAAACTTGGTGTGGTATGCAGATATGCAAGCAGCATCTTTAAGGGCACTTCTGGGTCAGAACACCTCAAGTACTCTTTACTCTACAGTATGTCTTTGAGTTATTTACACGCTCTCATAGACACCCTTAAGTCTTAATAAGCTCTCATTGACAGGATAGTCTGTTTATTAAGCAAGACACGAGATGAATTCAATCACATTTCACACACACTCAATGCCCACAGGTGGCATTTAATGTACGGCTAATATAACACCACTTGTCTCTGATGTAACCTGCATTATGCAAATGCATTTTGCATGCAGCCCAAAGAGAGTTTAACACGCTCGTTGTCGCAGATACGTTGTAGCACCGATCCTCAGTGTTGCCACAGTAAAACAGAACATGTGAAAATCAACCCCCCACACACACACATACCATCCGAAGGCCAGGGGCTCATCTGGACTCCCAGGAGTGGCCCGACTACCTCGACAGACTCTTAAAGCTGCAATCCAATACCATCTTCTGCTCGATTCGATCAGTCCAAACCAAGATAGATTAAAACTATTTGTCACCATTGAGAGGGAGAAAAACTGAGAAGCAGGATGCTATAAGTATGAAACCAAAGGGGACAGCGAAATAGACTTCTGCCCCAGTGGATATTTGATAATTAGCTGGCTCGCGTCAAGAGGCAACAATGTTTGTGCTGCCAGCCAAGGCTGGTGTGAGTTCCTCAAACAGAGGACCGGAGGATTGCGTTTTGTAAATAGCTAGATAATAAATAGCTGGTTCTCCTGCAGTAGCAGCTTTTTTCTTTCTCATTTCGATGTTTTGCACAGATGGCTCGCTCGATACCCGTGAACTGCCCGAAGGCTTTACCTTCTACCACAGTGCCCGAGTCCCAACGCATCTCTGCCTCCCTCTAGCCAATCAGAGTCTGAGTTTAGTTGCCTGTTTGTAACATTAGGGTACTTTTAGCCCTGACTCACACTCATTTAATCTCTATTTACCTGGAGGCTTTCATTTGATGAAGGCAAATGCCCCGTGGGAGGGCAAATCCCTTCAGGTAACCTTCATCATGGTGCCGCTTCCATCCTTCAGATCATGTGACCCTTTTAGAAAGGAAATCCATTGACCCTGAATGGTGCTTATTGGAGGTGAATTTCAGGACCCCTCTGTGAGTGACGGACACGCTCTGTGAACTCATTACAGGTGTGTCTAACAACCGCAGCCTTTGATCTAACCAGAAGAATTTCCTCCGCTATTAAAGTGTCTTTGTAAGGAAGCCGGTGCAACATATTGTGAGTTTAATCCTCTTCCACTAGGTGGGCTTTCATCCAGGGGTCTTAGAAGTAAGTGTCTTAGAAATGTTTAATGAATGTCCTACTGTTTTAATAAACAATAACTGTAATAATGTTACAGTAGTTTTACAGTAGTCATTATTAGTTGTTTATAATGAAAGCTGTAATAAATAATAGATTCTTGTATTGATGGTTTTTGGGTTTGGATAAGTTACACCTCTGCTCTGTCCTCATCATCATCAGTCTTCATCTTAAACATGTTCCCTTCATACTGCATGTGTCTTCTGTGTCTCAGGACCTGAAGAAAGATCAGACACATGGAACATGTTCTGGATGGTGACTCAGATGGTGAGTGCAGCTTTCAAATCAATCCACAGATGAAAATTCATCAAATGAAGTACTGTATGGTATCCACAGTGGAATTTCTAAACACGTTTAAGTGTCATTTCCAAAATCGAGTGTAGCTACAACATTCAGGTCAGGAACACGGTGCGGTACCAGAATCTGAATTCAGATCTGATCTGACTTCCTTTTTTAAAGCCAGTGTTCAAACACAACACACTGTATACACGGATGCTTCTTGACCAATGTGATATAAGATCTCTTTCCAATATTGAACAACCAATCAGTAGGTGAATGAGGCGGACATGAGCTGCTCTCTGAAGGTCACAGGCATGTGCAAGTGATACATTCATTGACAGATGCGTAAGAATTCTCATTTACCTCCATACAGAATAAATATATATCATGTGAGGCTGTTACAGGCTCTGACCGTATCGGATAAGAGCATTTCCTGAAAGTATTTCTGTCCACTTCTCAGGTTCGTTCCTGGTTTATTTTACATCCTTCGGTTTCAGACACTTTGTATAAATGGTTCTTCTGGACCTTCTCCATCCTTGAGAAAATCCTTTATTTTTCCCCTGGTTGAAACATTAGAAACATTCCATGTTGAACATTAACATCTTATGAAGCCACAGTATATATGTACAATAATTAAAATAATCTGAATAATTAACATCTGTTTACAGATGAATGATCATAATTAGATCATATATGTGTGTTAGAGCAGAAGAACTGGGGGGTTATTGGAATTGAGGGGGTACGTGGTTGTCGTGGCTCCAAAGAGTGTTTTGGACACTTATAATCATGTGTAAAAATAAATTAATTAAATTGCATCAGAAAACAACCTCTGCCAACAAATGATGCAAGATCTTCTTGGCTAGACAACTAATACTAGACAATACTACTACTAAACTAGACGATTTTATAATTACTTTTGACCAGCTGCTCTCAGGTTCATTGTTTGTGGAAGTGTGAAGTGAGTTCACTTCTTGTTTACACAAGTGGCCTAGCAGTGTGAACACAAACGTAGCTGGTTTCACCAAGTTTGACATCCAGAAAGGTTTCTAAAAACGTTTTGTCTTAATTCTGAGCAATATCAATTGTTTTTTTTTTTGGCAAACTATTTGTGACATGTTTAACTGTCTGTATTTAAATTAAATTTACTTTATTTGCTGTTTCGTTATCTAACGCAATATTGTCTGTGCATTTGGCAGTAGTTGAGAATTAAAATGTATTAGTTTTGTTTAGAGTTCATTTGTTTTTAGCATTTTTATTTATGAATGTATTCATGTATACTAATTTGACTAAAGCCTGTTAGAGTATTTACAAAAACAGCAAAACATTAATGATTACATTTTTAATATCAGGCCATATTTATGTATTTAAAAATCAGTTAAGTGATTCTGCTGTCACCCAAAATGAAAATGCATTTTTTTTTTCACTTCAGCTTATCTGTAGACCAAGATTAATGATAGCAGTAAAAATGCATGATGGGTAATATCAGCCCAGAGTCGGACTTCAGGCTCAGCAGGAGAAGATCCACTTTTCTAACCTTATCTCTAGTCTTCACCAGCTCTCGTCCACACAGCGAGTGTCAGATTTGTTCAGCCATAAAAAAAGAATAGATGGAAAAAGCAAGAGAAAACTAATACATTTTCTGGCTCAAAATGAAAACTAGTTTTGGTTTTATATGATGCACATTCAGCGACAACTGAAGTGTAAGTACAGTAACTGAGTGCGAAGTGGGTTTTGTGTAACTTATTTTAACGAGTACATACACGGTGCTGTTCATCATTAGAATATGCTGTTAAAGAAAACTAACAGTAATATTTTTACACATAAACACACAGTTGACATGCACAACACACTGCAGAGATGCTCTGACACATGATTTCTGTGGCCCCCATCACCTGCTGACTTCTCAAACACACACACACACACACACGCTCACACACACAACACACACACAGTCTGTCTTGGCTTTGTGAACCGTAACACACGTCACTGTGGCTGACAGCTCAGAAACGCTTCACTTTCACAGCTCTGATTTCGTTCAGCACAGACTTACAGAAATGTGGAGCTAAAAATTTTTACAGACTGTTTTCTTGATCTGTCCTCCAACAAACTGATGCTGTAAACGCTGTAATATTCTGCCATAAAAATGTCACAGTTTTTTAAGTTCTCTCGTAGACATTCCCAGTAAACTTCCCTGAGAAATATGAGCAAATTAACGCATTTATTTTTGTACTGTAAGCCTTTATTATCAACATCTGGCTGTAATGTATGCAGGTGTTTCCCATTTAATCATTTTTTATTTTGCTACTTTTCGAATTCTTGTTTACATTTTGTTTTACTTTTGTCTAAGACTTTTAATCTTATACTATGAAAATCCATCATAACAATATTAGTTTAATTTTTTACTAATATTATTATATTTTCATGTCCACATGAATCAGATGTCCGTCATTTCAGAGGAGAAATACATTTTCAGATTTGTATTAAAGACTATGTGTCCTACATGAATAAAAAAAACACAGATAAATCATTTGTAATATTCCATAAAAACTAAGACTAGTGTATTCTAATAATATGGTGACATTAAATATAAATGAAATTTATATTTTAAATATGGAATGTTTATATTTGATGGGCGTTCCTCAATGAATTATTTTGCCTTGTAATGTAAATCTTGGACATGTAAGATCAGAATGAATGAAGATCCACGTTCTCCACTATGATTTGTGTTTGTTGTGTGTTTCAGGATGTGAAGCTGATGTCTCAACAGCATCAGTACCAGCACGGCTGAGGGCAGAATCCAGCGGACGAGAGTGAGTTTATCATCCTTCACCTCTTATGAGGTTTCTCCCTCACCAGACACATTCTCACAGGTCACTTTCCCACAGAGTCATTCAGCACATACTGACCTGGAAATGTTGACCTGTTCAAAGCCTTTTGAAAGCAGATATTTAGCTTTCACAGCAATGAAGAGATCAACTAGTAGCTCACTTCTAATATAATCCACCTGCTACTGAAATCAGCATATTGAAATAAGTTTGACACAGTTTTGATGCTAGTTTTGCTTTCTGTGTTCCAGAGGCTTTTAAACCACAGACTCCTGCCCCTCCCTTTCCCTAAAGCCAGTGTTTGATCCTCACTGGTGAGGCAAACTTTTGCCTCAGAGCTAAACCCTGCATGAGCCTCCAGCTCATTACCTCAGATGATTTCCCAGGTAAAACAGTTACTGTTTATCCTCTGTTGGCCGTAAGTGTAAAAAGTGTTTATATGTGTTACATGGGTGATAAATAACAAACATTTATTAAAATCACATTTGAAATATTACTGTTGGTTCGTGATTGATTTGCGTTGTGAGGGCTATGTGATTGTTTTCTTGTATAGACATTTCAGTTCAAGTATGTGTGTGATGTGTGTGATTAAATTCATGCATTAAATGAACATTTTATGAATTCGAAATTCAATTTAGGACCATCTGGACAATGTTTCATAATGTGAACAAATATGTTTTAGCCACAAACTCGCACATTCATCAGTCTTTCAGTACACTGCCGTAAACATTCATATCTGAGCTCTGCTGGGTTGAATAACCCAATAACCTTGTTAACTTCTCCCTGAGGTGTCTGTACTGTAGCTAGATACAGTAGTTTTTAATATGAGGTTGTGCTTTACATGTCATTTGTGATGCATGGAGATAATTTATTCAAAAATCTGAATGTTGTGCAAAGATGTTTTTCAGCAAGGTTTTAAGAGATTCTGTACCATGTCTTACTTGAGTTTCAGCCTGACTGAGTTTTTCTCCTGATGAGAAGTCGAGCTTGTGGTTTTCCTGCTGCATGTGGGCTGAAGATATTAATAACCGAAGCCCTCGTCCTGTGAGGGCAGGAATTAGAGGTTGTCAGCTTCCTCACAGCGGCTCTCATAAGAGTAAAGATGAGGAGGAGGGAGAGACACACACAGGTACCAATTTACAGCAGCTGTATGTTCCTCTCAGCTCTCAGCTGCACGACTGCGCAGTCCTACAGCTCCAGATGCAGATTCTGTTTTCTGCTTCAGACTGAATTAACTCTCAGATGTTTGACAGGAATTTGCAGCTGTTTGTGACACTCGTGTTTAAGTGAAATGATGTTATGTTGGTAGTGGCTTTTAATTTAGGAGACACTTTTCAGCCAGAGGAGCATTTAAGGGAATAGTATGTGTCTGAGCAGATGTTTGTTCTCAGCTTTTCCTGGTGCACGATCCTGAAAGCTTCTTCAGGTCCTACCAGCACACACAGTGCCACCTCTGTGTGTTTACTTTTGCATCTGCAAAACGCTGTTTTTAATATTTTGCAGTTATATTTCAGATAATATTTAACACATTTTAAACTTGTTTAGCTGCTTATTTATTTTATCAGTCCAACGTATAGCTAAAAAGAAAATTACTTTTGGAAAAAAAACTTTCTGGAAATGTTAGTTACAGTTCATATTAAAATTTCCCACAATCCCATCTGCATCTCTGTTTACTGCATGTGCAGGCTAAGAAACTCAGCAAATATTGTGTTCTTGGCTCCACCTACCTTCACCTGATAGGTCAACAGAGTTGGTTGCTAAGCATAAGGCTGTGGCAACATGAGTAGTGATGTTCTTCTATTTTAATTGTTGTCAAAGCTTGACCTTGAGGAAATGGGTGCTTTTAATCTTAGTTTGCCCCTTACAGAACATGATTGTACCAACCAATGTTTTATTCTTAGAAAAAAAATCATTCTGTCTAAAAGCTACTTATCAGAAGTGGGACTTAAACCCACATCCTCCACGTCTACACCAGCATGACTTTCCTTGAGAAGGTTAAACCACCTTGACTCTGACTATCCAGCTTACAGGAAACATTCTCAGAATGTTGAACAAGTTATCCAAACACGTTCTAGAATGTCTCTTTAACATTATATATCATAATAAAAACATTATTTTTAAGTTGTTAGTGAATCGTTTTAAAAACATTGCAGAACAAAAATGTTTAAATAGTGTTCTTTATAACCAAGAAATAATGTTAATACAATGTCTAAAATTGTCTGGATATTTTGAACATTCCTAGAACATTCTAAATAACATTTTTAACGTTTGTTACCTAATAGAAACATGTAAAAAAATTGAAAAATGTATTACAACCTAAAACTGATAGCTGACCACTCCGCACATTGACAGTAAAAATTCTTTTTTCTGGATTTGTGGTTCTCTTTAGACTTCTGTACATCATACACGTGTTTGTGGAGTGTTGTGAGTAACTTAGTGGTGTTTGGTATCTTTAAACGAGATCATCTTCTCCAGCAGATGTTGTTTGATGTTTTTAAGACAATAACCCTCAGCTCACCTCTGCGTGACGCATGAGTTCTCTCAAACTTGTTAACGTGTAATTGTGTCTTTATGTGATCTGCTCTTGTTGACCACAGCTCATTAATACTCGTCAGAAACCACGATCAAAACTGCTTCAGAGACGTTCACAGTTGAAGACACGTCCCTTTTCATTACTGCTGTGAACTCGTGAAAGTCTGAGCTGAAGTCGGAGGCGTAACAGGCCAGAGCTCTTGATGCTTGTAAGTCATTATGCTTTTGTTGTCGAGGAGGTTCCTCAGGTTCCTCTACAGAAGAACTGTGATTGCGGAGGAAGTTGCCTCTGCTCTCGAGATGGCCAGAAAATAGAGGGTTGTGTTGATCATGCTGGGGTGGGAGCTGATTGTAGCTCAGCCTTGATTACTTACACTAATCAGCTGTGTGTGTGTGTGTGTGTGTGTGTGTGTGTGTGTGTGTGTTCTTGTTTTTTTACCATTGTGGAGACCAAATGTTCCCCCACAAGGATGTTTAAAGTCACACACACCTACATTATGGGGACCAGCCAGCAGTCCCCACAAGGGAAATTGATTATTGAACATACTAAATTATGTTTTGTAAAAAAGATTATACAGTTTACAATATACAGATAGAATATACAGTTTGTACAGTATAAAAAAACGTTACGTCTATGGAAGATCCCCACAATGCATATAAACCTAATGTGTGTGTGTGTGGGCATGTGTGTGTGAAGTTTGTTGACTTAGAAGTGAACAGCTTTTTACATGAAAACGTGCTCTTAAACTGACCTATGAGACTGTAGCATTAACTTGTAGATGTTTGTTGTGAGATTTCTCTTGATTATGAGTCTTTATTCTGAGTCATAATAACAGACTAGTCTGATTGTTCTGTCTGCAGTATCTAAACTTTATTACTAGCACCCTAAACATTGACCGTTATAGAAGAATGATGTTTATTGTTTTAATTACGTCCTAATAAGGCCCTGAAGTTTTATATAAGCAAGAGTAAAAGACACTTTGTGAAAAAAACGAGCTTTTCACTTTAATTGCACTTATTTCATGACATCTGAAAAGCTTTTAAACATGAAAGTTACAGTCCTGCAAAAACATTTAATTCAGTTACTGCATTTATTATACATTATTATGTCAAGCAACAAGTGTACAGTAAAAAAATCTGACAATTTTTTGTTCTATGAAATTTGAACAAAGATGCTATGAAATTATAAATTGTACTTAACAATTTATTTTTAGTTTCTGATGGTTTTGATATATCAAGTTTAAATCATGAGCATCTCACTGGTGCAAAAGATTTGTTATTAATTAAAACAGTGTTTGGGAGTTGACATCACCTCCAAAGGCATTTTAAAATCACTGTGAGTGAACTCCTCACCGCATCCCATGATTCCGTGCAGTTTATGAAGGAAAATAATTTGCTCTCTCCGTTTTACCATGCCGGAGCGCTCCAGACCCACACCGAAACTCCAGGGAAGCGTGGAAAAAAAGAGACAGCAATTACCTCGTGCTGAAGTGGGCCATCGATTTAATCCCACCACACACGCTCATATCCCACTCCTATTACTGCTGAACCCCGCGCTCTCGCCCCCCGATGTCACCACGGCCCTGCCGCCCATCAGGTATGACACCTGATGAACCGGCTGAAGATGTGACTGGTGTCAGCCCAGAGGCACGACTTTCCCCTCGACAGCTGACACTGTCAGCTGACCCACTGTATCACAAACATCCTGTGCAAAGACAGCAGCCATAACAGAACTAATGAGAAATAGTGCAAAAGTGTTTCCTATACAAACAGGAGAGCTGGTTGTGTCGTATTCCTGTGTATCAACTGAACCGCCATTTCAACACCACTGGAAGTCCAATACAGTTTCTAATTAGCTTAATGAGACAATCCCCACCATATCAATTTATCACTGCAAAATCTAATATCCAAACCCTAATTAGTGCAGCATTTGCTCTCTGTGCTGGCTGTGATCAATGTTAGACTCTTGGGTCTGTGGGTCTATGTCTTTTTACACACGTCACTCATGAAATATGAAGCACAGATGTGTTGGGCCGTTACCGAGCCCACATCTAATTTGCACCAGCAAAAATTCAACGAAACCGTCAGCGATTCCTGTAAAAATGGCAGCGCCTGTCAATCATATATTCCCTCGTCCCTTTTTATTTGCACTTCCTCATGCTTGTATTTTGAAATATTTTATGAAAGTTCTGTACAAATATAGTGTAATATTCTCAGCTTTTTTAATGTTTCAGAATATGTTTTTTTTCATAGTTCCACAGTATTTTTTACCTCACAATCTTTGGAGAAGGAAAAAGTGTTTTCGATCAAGATTCTTTTTAGGTTTGGTCATTATTTTGCGTTCCAGGTTCCCTCTCGCTTTTCCTGTTCGGAAAACTTACATCTAATTCCTCCCAAACCTTTGAGCCAGATCAGCCAAACCTGTGACATCATCACTTTCACTGAGCGAATAATGTTAAAAAATTCCACCGTTTTGATTTGACACGCTCGGTTATCCCGTGGTCTCCTTCACTGCTCCTCTGCTCACCTCCAGATCTGTGGATCTGTCTTGAATACATTAACCTCTCTGCACCCATCTTCCACTTAGTCTTTATTTAGCAGCGCTTGTCTCTGAAAACTCCTCTCTCTACTTCTTACACAAATGACCTGCCCTTCTTCTAATCTCAGATCTGTCACCTCCACACTTCAGTCTGATCTGGAATCAGAGCATCATAAAAGATCACAACCTCTAAACCTTTCATTCTTCTCATCCTCTTCAATGCGCAATTTTAACAATGTCATTCTAAAAATTAATCAATCCATTTATGCTGCATTACGTTCCAATTCAAATCTGTTTTTTTTAATTGTTTTTTTCCCAGAAATATTTTTTGTTATGCTGGTTGAAAGTCTCTTCACATCCTGATAGCATCACATATTTAGATAGTGGTCTAAATATAAATATATCTTCTGTGGAATCATCAATCGTCCAATCACTGCTTTCGGTCCGAATGCAATGATAGGATGTTCTACTTGTCTGTCAAACTATGTATGCGTTCATGTGTTGGAGGAGGCGTGGCTTTGGAGAGCGCTCTGAAAGGGGGGCGGGATCTCATTCCTTTAAAGTTATCTTTAAATTATGCCAATCCTTGTTCTGTTTTACTTCTTTAAACTCGTTATGCAATGCACCGTTTTGTTATTATCTGTACAGTAACATTAATTAATGCACAGTGATGCATTCTTTACAGTATTTATTAAATGTGATTTATGGTATTTGATACTAATGCTGAAACATCTTTCACATTTGAAATTGTTTAGCTGTTTTTGTCCCTCTGAGTTTCCCCACTAAAGCCTTTGACATTAGCAAAACTTTCAACTCATAATATGTTTTCAAATTGTTTCAATATGTCTGTCAGCAGGGAGTGTCTTTCCATTAAAATATTTGTATCTGTCATAGGATATTATGCCGTGATGCAGCTAAAATTGAAACCAACAGTTTGCAAATTTCATGTAGGATGTAAAAATGAAACCATTTTTCTCCTCATGTGTCCAGATGTAACATTTATATATTTTATTGGAAAGGTACCAGGAGATTTTACACAGTTTGAGTTGATTAGTTTTCATAATAGACGTTTATATGAGACTGTCAGAGCTGAACAGCTGCATGTCTGTTATGTTTTTATATTCCATCTACTCAAACGCTGATGGGGTTTTTTTTGTTGTTGTTGGGTGAGATCACTAGTAAAAGTTTTTTAAATATTTAAAGTATTTTAAAAATTATTTTAAAATTTGAGTGATTTGAGTGACATGAAACAGTGAGACAATTTTCAATATTTATTATTTTATGTCAAATGTTTATTATTATTATTCTAAAATCTGTTTCCAGGTTTAAATTCCAAGTTCCAGGTTTAGATTTTTTAAATCCCTGATTTTTATAGTGTTCTCTAAACTTAAAAAACAGTAGCTTGTCATTTAATACAAGTTTCAGTACATCCTATATAGATAACAGCAGTTAGCTCATCTCATGTTTACCGCCACATATCACAGATAAAAACTGAATTTCATCCTTTAATTATATGACGGACAGATAAAAGTGATTTGATTTTGTCTTGAACAGGAACATCTTTGTGATAAATATTACATTAGCAGTCAATAGTACAGCGTCTCTGTATGAAAAACACTTGTCTCTAAAGAACTTTCTTTGAACTTAAAGATGGACTGAACTGAGTCTCACAAACTGAAAGGAAAAAGCACTCGATCACAAATACAGACAATTGCACATCAGCTGGACCCCTTGTGTCTCTTTTAATTTGTTTTCTGAGGGACATATCCATCATGTCTTCCAGCTGTCTGTTACAACCCAGTTTCTTTCTCCGTCCTCTACCTATCGTAATGACATTGTTTTGGCCTGTGGGTACAACTGAGTCAAGCTAACCCAAACTTAA